>APFE031245884.1:121900-155354 GCA_000404065.3 Pinus taeda
ACATATCTCCACAATGGTATGATATTGTCCACTTTGGACCTAAGCCCTCATGGATTTGCTTTTGGACTTACCCCAAAAAGCCTCATACCAATGGAGATATTTGTCCATCCTTATATACCCATGATCCTCCCCACTTCTAGTCAATGTGGGACTATTGGTCGTATACCCAACAACAAGGAAATAGGGAATTTCCCTATTATTTAGGATCTTAATTCCTCCATGATTGCACAAGGAAATAGGAGGTTCATTGAGGCTTGAATTGTCTAAGTGTTGGCAATAGTAGGTCAGGAAACAAGAGAACAATTTTATAGTGCAGGGTGTGCTTTAGAGTTGAAGCAAGACATTGTAATTGTTTCTCTTTCTCATATGAATTAATGCAAAGCAACAGATTGGTTTTTCCTAGTTTGGTTCCCCTGTAAAATCATTGTGTTTCTTTTGATTTGATGGTTTCATGTTATTGCATGTGTTTCTATCGTGTGTTTTCCTTTCTGTGGAATAGTAGAAGAAATTTTTGTCTCTTGATTTCAGTTCGATTTCATTATTCGTAGAAAATTTCTTGCAATTTCTACATGGTATTAGAGCCTTGATAGACTACATATAAACCTTATTACAGATCTTATCGTAGATAAATTTTGATTTGTTGAGTTTGTGGTGCAGATTATCTTCAGTGGAGGAAAAATGTCTTTCAATGGATTGAGGCTAGAGTATGCATTGAAGGGCACCTCAATTTTTTGTTCTTGGAAAGACAGGATGGAAGTTATCCTGGTTGATATGGAGTATGGGAATATACATAAATTGATGTTCCAAAACTAGCAACATCAAATGCACAAGCACTTGCTTAGTGGAAGAAAGACACAACAAGAGCCAAGAGGATTATTATGGATGGTTTCAGAGATCATGTGGTTTCAAACTTGCATGGAAAGGAGACTCCTTTTACAATGTGGAAAATTCTCACAGATCTATTCCAGAGTAGCAATGATGCCAGGAAATTGGGATTGAGAGATAAACTTAGGAGCATTCAAATGCAGAAAAATAAACCATTCCACAATACCTATCCATATTCAATTAGGTTCAAGATGAGCTTGCAAGAGTAGGAGAAAATGTGTCATCATCTAAACTTGTGAGTTTAGCACTCCTTGGCCTTCTGAAATCCTGGAACAACCATTAGGATTCAGTCAATGGAAGAGATAAGCTACCAGATTGGGAGCAACTTTGGTCTGATTTGGTGCAGGAAGAGATCAGAAGAAACACTAGAGATGGTGTCACATCCATTGTAGATGGAGAAGAAGAATGTGCTCTAGTTGGCAAAGGAAAGAAGGCCAAAGTCATGAAGGCCCAAGGTGAGGTAGAATCTAGCCAAAACAATGAGAAAAAGAAGGACCTCATCAAAATAAAATGTTTTCACTGTTATGAATACAGATACTATGCAACCAAGTGTTCACACAAGAAATCCATCAAGGAGCCTATAGAAGGAGAAGGATGAGAAGCTTTGGCATCTTAATTCAAGTTTGATTTCACCCTCTTTGATTGCATGGAAATCAAAGTAAGAGGGAGTGAGTGGTACCTAGATTCTGGTGCCTCATATCATATGAAAGGAAACAATGAATTCTTCAGTAGCCTAGAGGAGGAGGATCTAAAATTGGACTTAGAATTTGGAGATGATGGGAGGTATAATACCAAAGGAATTTGTACTATCACCTTAAAGAGGGAGTTAGACTCCCATCTTCACTTGAAAAATGTAATGTATGTGTCTGGGCTAAAGAAAAATTTGATTTATGTAGTTGTAACTGAGGATAGAGGTTATGATGCATTGTTTAGTAAGGAAAAATATTTTATGAAGCATGTTGTTATTGTACAAGTGAAACAAATTGGATTTAGAGTGAAAAATATTTACAAGTTAGAGGTAGATTTCGCCATGCATGCAACTATATCTCTAGGAGTGGGGTGGGGAGATGTAGAGCCTTAATCCCATAGTTGCAAAGATTTGGGCATGGTCCATAGGAGAGGAGTAACAATTACAGTATACTCTTCTCATGGATCGTTACCCTTGCTATAAGGGCCCAAAATATTCAGTAGCAGGAGGATTAGTGTCATTTGGAGCAGTCATATACTGAGTAGCACAGAGAAGTGTTGACAACAGAGCAGGAGGCTCAATAGCAGAGTCAGCAACAACGCATATTTCCCAATAAACAATATAGAAACTAGTAGTAGTCAAATGCTCAAGAGATAGTTGTAGCTCAGAGACACAATTGATTTAGTATTTTTGATGCTTCTGAGTTGCAGTTGTTGTAGTAGCAACAAAAATAGTGAGAGGGGGTTTTATTATAGTACATTCCTCCATAGGAGCAGGATTAGGGTTGTGTAGAACCCTTTTCTTACTAAGAAGGAGTGTTGAAAATGTAGCAAGAAAAGTCTTCACTTGACTTGTGCCTTAGTCAAATGGAGAAATTCTATTTTCCATGTTAGTAGGATGACTTGGATTGCAGTTAGCTAGAGTGACATGGTGTAACAAACCCGGGTTAAAAGTTCATGTAATAAAGTTAATAAAGGCAAAATAAGACCAATGTCATGGGACATGTATTCCAAGTCGAATGTTGGGAAAATCATCTTAGTGGGTGTTCATTTTGGTTTATTATGGCTAAGGAAATTGGCAAAGGCATTGGCAAAGGCTTTGAAAAGGCAAAGAGGCATTAATTGGTATTTTATTTATGAAAATAAAGGAAAATAGGAGAAAAGGGGCGTGAAAGGTCACAAAATTTGCATGAGAAGGGAATTGAGGGGAAATTAGAGGAAACTGAAGAAAATAAATCCCTCAATAATAAAAATTCTTATGAGGATCAGTTTGCAGCTTTTATCAATTGAATTTGGAACTCTCTCTATTCTCTCATATTATTGCACACTTAGAGCATTCTTAGAGCACTCTAGCATTGGAGAAAGGAAATAAAAGGAAGGTAAAGGAATGACAAGAAAAGGAAGGGACAAGCAAGGAAAAGTTATATCAAGTAGCTTCAATAGGAATACTTGCAGGTAACAGGTTTCATGTATGGTTTCCTAGCTGGTTTGTGAATGCATGGTATATGCATTTGTGTATTTGGTTCTCTTGTTGTCAATGGCATGGGTTTTTCTAGGTGTGAAAATGGTTTTAGCCTTGCCTTTCCATTTCCAAATAGCCATTGAGTGATGGGGTTCTTTCATTCAGTTGAGCTTTGGATTTCCATATGGTTTTGGAATCAAGCGAGGTGGTCTCAAGAAAATTCCCAAGGGCCTAGGAATCCCTTAACTAGTTTTGGTGGGATTGCGGTAAAGCCTAAGGGTCGAGACAAGAAAATTACTCAAGGTATTGGTGAAGAAATTATGAGGAAACCAAGCTTGTTTAGGTCTTAGTGATCCCTTGACCATTTTTGGTGGGATTGCAGTAAATACTGGTGGTTTATGTTCTTGTTTGGCCTTAATGATTCCTTGACCGATTTTGGCGGGATTGCGGTAAAACCTTAGGGTTTGAGGTGGTTTAATCTTCAGGAAACCCTTGTTGGTTTTGTCTTGATTCCCACATTCATGCTTGGAATATGGAAAGGGGGTGATTGGTTGAAAGAAATATTTAGTTCAACTCAATCTATAGTCAGGTGGTACGTGGAAGTCCCTCATGTAGGAGCAATCACCCAAGATAAAATCATTGTAAATAAATAGACATAGGGGGGTCATGTATTTTTAGGAAGTGGTTTTCCTAAGTCTCAAGTTAATGTAATTTAGGCCTTTTAGTGATTTAATTAGATAATGGGAGGAAATTGTAAGTGCTCTCAAATAAATGAGAACATGACTGGGAAGTAATGCCAAAAGAGTCCAAAGTGAACTATAACTCTTAAACAGTTGCATAATTCGAGGACGAGAGAGAGTTTTCAGGAACTAATTGAAGTGAACATAGTGGACAGAGGCTTTAGGAGTCAGTTTAGTAGATATAGGAGTCGAACTAGGACAGTTCAACAGAACTCTTGGCATATATGTAAGCCTACAGGCAGAGTCAGAGGGGAAGAGGCCACAATATTGAAGAACATGCCTATGTGTGAGGCATAGAGACCTCACCATTGTTTATATTTAATATAATCATCTCAATTCTGAGTGGAATGCATGTTTCGAGTGTCGGATTTTATGTGAACTCATAGGTTCTGTAACAGGGGGTTGTAGATAGAGTTAAGAAGAACACCTGGAGGAGCAAAATTATTCAGAGGAATCATAAAGGGATCATTGAATCCAAGTGAAGAGACAAAGTTAGCTTTGGAGAGGAGTTGCGAAGCAAGAATTCGATAAGGAGCCCAGCTCAGAGGAAGTGGAGCAGTGGAAGCAGAAGGCAGAGCTTGAAGGACGTTCAGAGAGGAAGAACGATTTGGAGAAATCGTATTGATCCACTTGAAGGATAAAAAGTTGCTTTGAAGTGACAACAATTAGAGGAGCATGCAAAGTGAAGCCAGGAGGAAGAGTCGCAGCGAAGGAGGAAGAACCTCTGAAGAACCCAAAAGAACCGTAGAAAACCATTGGAAATGGCGTAAAAACTAAGTAAAGGTATGAGCGGAGAAGTGAAGTGTTAATCACTCAGTAGCCGTTAGATCTGTGAGATCAATGGTCCATATCATATCACATCAGCGGAAACCTTTTGGAGGCATTGAAATCGGCGAGCGACTACTGATTGATCATGGACCATTGGATCGGGACCAGATCAACGGTCACGATTTAAATCGCAATCGCATTTCGGAGGAGGTAAAAGGTTGGCAACGATGCATAGCGAAGGGTCGATAGTGATATTGTGATATCGCGAACCCCCAATATAGCAATAGCTGATCAGAGTTCGGAAGTGTCGATGAATTGGAGATTGGAGGAGTGGTGCGGTGGAGAGTCCAGTGATGAGCGGACCTGACGATAATTATATATGCGGGTGCATAGAATTTCAAATCCGCTATTTGTGTTTGGAGTGGGGTTTCGTGTAATTCCATGTATTCTTTGTATTTCGCAAAAAGTGTTACCCGAGCCTTTTAAGGTTTATGCGTTATATGAATGCTCCTGGTAGTCACATAACGGATGGGAAGGGGTGATACGACACATATATGGTAAGACCGTGGAAATAGCAATGGCCGATTGCGATGAGGTTAACCTCGAGGTCTATGCAAAGACCGTATCGAGGTGGAATGATATGTATTGCGTGTTTTCCTTTGTAAATGAGCCTTGATGGAATTAGTGTGATATCTGGGATCTTATATATAAGTCGAAGGATGGAAGGGTTTTTATGGGATAAGTGTTATTTAACCATGTAATGAAGGGAAAGGTTATATATATGTGGTTAAGGGGTAACGAAGGCTTATAAGAAGGCATGAGGATTGATAATAGTCCTGATTGGAGGTTTAAGTAGGGTTATTGTGTTCCGATAAAAAGGAATTGCTGATTAGGAGGGCCTTAACCACTTATGGTTGTATATTTGACTCTTTGGAGATTCAAATACCTGGGACAATTGTGTTTATGCATTTTTATGCATATTATGGTTATGTGCCAGTTTTTACCCTGCAACATTAGTGGTATCAGAGTAGATTTGAAATCAGAGCAAGGAAATATTTCTGCGGAAGGGAGTTTGCACACAAAAGAAGGTAATGTGCATGAATGAATGATAGAGACTACGGTGGGAGATTGTAGCAGTTTCAACAGAGGCTTGGAGTAAACAGGAGGAGAGGATTCCTTAAAAGAAAGAGAAAGGAAGATTGCTTAATGCAAGTTCTGAAGGAAAGAGGACTTGGAGACAAAATAGAGGACAATCTATTCAAAGTACATGTGGAATGGTGAAACAAGATCATGCTGAGATCTTGAAGGAAAGGTAATATGTTATGTTCTGTTTTAAATTGAGAATGTGCGTTTTTATATTAATGCACAGGTGACAACAAGAGAAGCTGTGAGAGGAGAACAGATGTGTTCTTGAAGACAGAGTAAGGAGAATACTCTAATGGAGAAGTGGCAACGAACCTGAGAATACAACAAGAGATTGGATAGAGAGGACAACTGAAGTGTTCTCAAGAGAGAATGAGAAATTGCAGAAGCCTAGAAGGGGCAAAGATGTTGCTCAAGAGGAGGTTCCAGATAGAGGACCGTGCTTACCAAAAGACTGAGTGAGGAGAGCTTAGTGAGGTAATATTGCAGCCAAGAGGACTAGCTATTGTAGAGGCTTGTTTCAGATGAGTGAGGAGCTCATGAAGAAAGAGGAGAAGAAGATGACTACTGATAGTCATTTTAAAGGTTCAGAAAGAAGCCAGAGCAGGAGAAAGATGAAGAAAGAGGATTCCAAAGTAGATGGCAAGAGGATGAGTCAAGAGGACATTGACAAAGAGGTTGCAGAGTTAAAAGAACAACTCAATGCATTAAGGAAAATGCTTGAGGAAAGCCAGAGACTAGGATGGGTCTTGAGGAAGAAGCCAATAAAATGGCAAAAGATACAGAGAAGGCTACAACAAATGCAAGTGGAATGGCTGATGGAAAAACTCAAGGAAGTTGAGTTGGAAATGGAAGAATCCATTTGTGAACTAGAACAAGGAGAAATTCTGGGAGAAAGTGAAGATGAAGATTTGAATACTAAAACTTCAAGTGAGGCCAAAGGGTCACATGGGTTTAAACCTGACAATTTTTGTATGTTTGCAGGTGAAACATGTAAGGGAGGAAAATTTGTTGATATTGTCATAAAAGAGGAAGAAGATGAGATAGATGGGTCTCATATGCAGTTGGAGGATGATATCAAGCAACCAAGTGAAGGGCTTGAAGAGATTGAAGAGGATACCATCGAAGGATTTCTGAATAATAAAGAGAACTTGGAACAACAAGAAGGCATGATGGTTAAAGCATCAAGTGGGACCATAGAGTCTTATATTTTTAAAACTGATAGTTTGTGTATGATGGTAGGTATTACAGGAGAAAAGAAACCTTTTGAAGATATCTTCAGAGGAGATGAAGATCTAGAAGCAAAAGGTGACAAAGAAAACTTCTCAGAAGAAGAAGAATTTGACTTCATATAGAAGGAAAAGTCTATGGAGGAGTCTATAGAAGCTGTCATGGAGATGAGGAATCAGAATCTTATTTTGATGAGGAATGAAGAAATATTGTCTCAAACAAGTAATCAAATGAGTTTGATTAATGTTATTGATGAAAGAAAAATGTAGGAGAATGTTAGTCAAGATGGTGAGACAAGGATAGATCTTGGGGAAGATGAACATCAAGAGACTAAAGGCAAACTTGAAGCAGAGACTATGTTAGCTGAAAACATAATAAAGGATCATCAATTCACCATGATGATAGGCACAGTGGAAGTAGCCATGGAAGCTGTAGAGACAGTCAAGGAAAAAGAAGGACATCTACTGAAGGATGTTAAGGAAGAAGAAGTCTATGCAAAAGACTTAGCAAAGGGAGAAAGGACATATGATGATTTATCCATAACAAGGGAAGGTATGGAGAATTGTATAAAATTTCCAAAATCTACTCCAATTGAAGTTATTGAGTTATATAGGAAATTAGATTTTCAAAGAAGGGAGTTGGAAAAACAGAGAATGGATGTTCAAAATAGACTGCTGAAAAGGCAAGACAAAAGAATTGTCATGAATGACAATCACAAGAGAAAGGAAGTGATAATGAGAGTTCAGTAGACTGACACTGCAAAAGAAGGAGTTCACTATAGTGGACAAGGGCAGGAAGACATCATTAGGACAGATGGTGTGAAAGAGAGACTAATGAGCAGTCTCATGAATTCTTTTGAGAGTTCAAATTAGCATAATGATGTGCTGGCAGAGGAGGAAGAAACAGAGCAACAAACTGAATTGTTTCCAAAGGAAAACAAGGCATAATAGCCTTGTGTTTTTAATTTTAACAATTGTTTTTTGGGTGCAGGTTTTGTTGCAATTGCTAGAGGAGAGTTGGCACAAGTGAACAACCAAAAGAAGGTGAAAGAAGAGAATTCTAAGGAAGAACTCAATCCATGGAACGAAGATGTTAAATTGTTGGAGAGAGTGCTGGACAGTCATGATTTAGTCTGAAAGAGGGTAAAGATGATAGGGAGGCACTTAAAGTCAGCATAAGAGTCACAGCAAACAAAGTTAAAGTTAGCAAAGCAACCAGTGCAAAGGTTGAAGCAAGCAAAATAGAAGTCAAAGTAAGCAAAGAAATTGGAACAAGAGAAAATGAAGAAGAAAACGTAAACCAGCAGCAGTTTAAACAATTAATAGATAACAACAAAAACCTGAAACAAAGAGAAGGAGACAGAAAATGAAGCAGAATATGAACCAGTCCAAAGATGTGTTGGAAACAGAGAATGAAGAAATGTGGCAACTGATGATGAAGCAATTCAAATGGAGGAATATGGTAGCAGCAGCAAGCAAGATCAATCAGAACTTGAACCTGATTGAAAAGAAGAAGAAAATGGAGCAAAAGACAGCAAAAGTATAGCAGCAACAAGGGAACAAGACATGTGGACAGTTACAAAACAAAGTGTGGGATCCAGGAAGACAAAGACCAGAAGACACATGATTAGGAGATCATGAATATTTTCTACTTTGGGAGTCTGATGCAGTGGCAATCACCCAAGAGAAAATCATTGTAAATAAATAGACATAGGGGGGTCATGTATTTTTAGGAAGTAGTTTTCCTAAGTCTCAAGTTAATGTAATTTAGGCCTTTTAGTGATTTAATTAGATAATGGGAGGAAATTGTAAGTGCTCTCGAATAAATGAGAACATGAGTGGGTAGTAATGCCAAAAGAGTCCAAAGTCAACTATAACTCTTAAACAGTTGCATGATTCAAGGACGAGAGAGAGTTTTTAGGAATTAATTGAAGTGAACATAGTGGATAGAGGATTTAGGAGTCGGTTCAATAGATATAGGAGTCAAACCAGGACAATTCAACAGAACTCCTGGCATATATGTAAGTCTGCGAGCAGAGTCAGAGAGGAAGAGGCCACAATATTGAAGAACAAGCTTGTGTGTAAGGCACAGAGACCTCATTCTGTAACCATTGTTTATATTATTAATATAATCATCTCAATTCTAAGTGGAATGCGTGTTTTGAGTGTTGGGTTTTATGTGAACTCGTAGGTTCTGTAACAGGGGGTTGCAGACAAAGTTAAGCAGAACACGCGGAGGAGAAAAATTATTTAGAGGAATCATAAAGGGATCATTGAATCCAAGTGAAGAGACAAAGTTAGCTTTGGAGAGGAGTCGCGAAGCAAGAATTTGCTAAGGAGCCTAGCTTAGAGGAAGCAGAGTAGTGGAAGCAGAAGGCAAAGTTTGAAGGACTTGCAGAGAAGAAGAATGATTTGGAGAAATCGTATTGATCCACTTGAAGGATCAAGAGTTGCTTTAAAGTGACAGCAATTAGAGGAGTATGCGAAGTGAATCCAGGAGGAAGAGTTGCAGCAAAAAAACGAAGGAGGAAGAACCTGTGAAGAACCCAAAAGAACTGCAGAAAACCATTGGAAATGATTTTCTTCGATTTTATTTTGAACGAGGAAGATTATAATCAGCTTGGAAGATTGTAATCAGTTGTTTAATACATTAAGGGTTTTTCAATAACATGATATTTTCAGAGGGAGTTTATGGAGAGGAGGACAAGCCATAGATTTTTAGAGGTTTATTACTAAATGTGTCAGAGAAGTTGTTGGGTTCTTCTAAGTCACAAACATATATATATATATATATATATATATATATTATATTATATATTATATATATATAGATTTAAAAATTTTCAAGTAATAATCATATAAGAATGTTTTTGTCGACTGGTGTTGAACCTACTAGTATGGTTCATCATTAAGATAAGATAAATCACACTGAATGATTTCAAACAGGTCGACAAAACACTCATTACTAAAAAAATTATTAATTCATTATACAAGAACCCTTAATTCTGAAAATATTATATTTTATTCAAAATTCATATATTGATTTAATATTAAAAATTTATAAAACTATTTTTAAATTAATATCATTTTAAATTACAATTCAAATTTAATTAGAATAATTTAAACATTTATGTTTTTTATTTTTTTAATAATTAATTATATTTAATTAATATTAATTAAGAGCAAATATTTTTTTCAAAAAACTATAATTGCCATTTCCAACTTGTAATTTTAATTTAAAAACATGAACATTTTTTAACTTATTATGACAAATGCTCCTATTATTGTTAAATTATTAATTATTAAAATAACTTTTTTATTTCATTTAAATTTTTATTTATTTTTAATTTATTGAATATAAAATTAAATATTATAAAGAAAGTTATGTACTTGAAATTTTTAGGTGAATTAGAGAAACCAAAACATTATTTAGTTTTGAATTATGTATTATAAGTAAAATTATGTCAAATCTCTATATGAAGAGGATTACAAGATTTTGGTGAATTGAGAGGCTATCAAATATTGTAACAGAGTTATGTATTTGAAGGGAATTTTTTTTTTGGGTGAATTAGAGAAACCAAAACATTATTTAGTTTTGAATTATGTATTATAAGTAAAATAATCTCAAATCTCTATGTGAAGGGGGTTACAAGATTTTGGTGAATTGAGAACTTATCAAATATTGTAACAAAGTTATGTTTTTGAAGGAGAATTAAAGTTTTAGTTTTTTTTTGGTGAATTAGAGAAAACAAAACATTATTTAGTTTTGAATTATATATTATAAGTAAAATTACGTCAAATCTCTATGTGAAGGGGATTACTAGATTTTGGTGAATTGAGAGTCTATCAAAACATTTAAAGCATAGTTTTTTGTATTGATGAAATTAAAATTATTGGTGAAATTTTAATTTGATTAAAAAAAAAAATTGATTTTGTTTAATTGAAAATGGAGAAAAAATTGATTTTAAGTCTATATAACTTATTAATTATTTTATTTTAATATGAATTTATTTCACATTTAAAATGCTTTTATTAAAAAATTGTTTGTTAAATTAAAAAAAAAAATAATATATAATAAATAAATATATATATATATATTATAATATATATTGTTTCCTTAACTATATTTTAAAATTATTATAAATATAAATTTTGTACTCTAATTATAGATTGAAATGATTTTTTAGTTGGAATTGGGCCAATACAATTTTGATTAAGATTATGATTTCTTGTCATTTAGAATGCATTTTGAATGCATTCATGCAATTCACACTTAGAAAACCGTCAAAAACATTCTAGCTTACAAAACAACAACTCTATAGACACTCTAACTTTACAAATAAACAACTTAACTTGTGATTTTCAAAAATCTCAACCATATTCGAGAAAAATGGTTTTAAAAAAGGAAAAATAATAATAATATAATAAATTTTATCTATAAACTATAAATTATTAAAAAAATATAAATTAATTTTTAAAAATAATAAAATTAATTTACACAACTATCCACACATATTTCACAAAACTTAAATCATAATAACACTTAATCATGAAATATTTATCAAAATCACATTGTAAAAAGGTCCAGATTAAATGACTCTTCGGTTTAAGTAACTCTTTTGTTTTCCATCGACCAACTCTTTGGGAACAAATGCCACCACCTTATCTGTTACGCAATTATTGAAAGCAATTTAACCTCATCTGTGTCTGATACCCAACGCAAACCCAATCAGAGGGCGAAACAACTGTGCATGGGAATATGTGGTCTGAGTAAAATATCACATGCGTGTGCAGGCGCTAGAATTTGCGCATATATATACACAGTAGTCTCAATCTCCACAGTCCAGCACGTGAAGAGTTGGTTATTGGCATTAACAGGCCACTGTAACAGTCCGTTATACGTTGTTACTCTATTCAAAGTCATCCCCTTGTATATTTATATCCCCTGTAAATTGTGCAAATACACAGTGAAATGAGTTCAAAGTAATGGAGCATTCAACTGATTGAGAACTGTGCAATGCATTGACTAATAACCAGAGAATTCCAAAAATGTCTATGAACAAAGTTAATAGTTCCTCCACAAAGCACAATGCAGATTATTTTAAAATAAAGCAATTTTCTATTTCAATGCTTTTTCTTGGAAGGCAGGCTTACAAAATTAACCTCAACATAAGACTATCAGAACCATTAAGACTATCTAATCTAAACATAAGACTATCAGAACCATTAATAAGTATTTTGATTCATATACAACAAGGAAATTTAATCTAACTAAGGAATTTCTCTTAAGATAATGATATAATTGTTTTAAGAACAATTTTCCACAGGAGATTAGGTATTTTGATTAATGTAAATAGGAGACTTTAATCTACCAAAGAACTTTCTCTGTAAGATAATGGTATAATACCTTTAAGATCCCTTAGTTTTTGTCACCATAAAATAAAGACTTTTAATCTACCAAAGAACTTCCGATTTAAGATAATGATATAAAGCCTTTAAGATCCCTTTACTAAAGGATACTGTGAAGGCTTGTCTATGAAATCTCATACATATCAAACTCGATTTCAGCTCCAGAATGCCCCTGTCCATTTTTGCTGATGTCCATGTGGGTATAATAGTTGTGTGCATTATCTCATGCCTTTAATATGTATATGACACCATTTCTGTGTATGTACATGTCTGGCCATATTGGTTGTCTTTTAATATGCATATGACTCTCAAAAAATTTTAATTAACATATATCTCTGTACAATATAACAACCTTGCTAAGGAAAATGTACTTATATGAGATGGACATTTACCAAACAAACCCAAATGAGAGAACATTCCAAAACAATTAAAAAGGTACAAGTTAAATGCGATCCATGCCATGTGTAGTCTGGTTCTACACCTCTATGTGAGGTGATTGTAACTTCTTCTTTGTCTTAAGGATGGTATGTAGGGGTGATTGTAACATCTCCTTTGTCTTAACCAAGGTAAGGCAGGTTTTCAGGGAAAATTTGAGTGGATGTTATGAAGGGGGTGATTGTCAACCTGCAGGTTTTCAGGGAAAATTTGAGTGGATGGTATGCAGGAGTGATTGTTACATGAGGTTGACAGTCTATTTTAAGAATTTTGGTTGGTTGGTCCCGGGAAAGATATGTTTAAGAAGAAGGTTTGAATTTAATGTAGATAAACGTATATTTATCTTTCTATGTAATTGGTTGATTTTTTAATTAAACAATAATTTATTATTTACTTTAAATGTGTGTTGGTTGAGCTTATGTAATGTCTCTTTCTTATCTTATTATGTTAAGTTATTAAAATACAAGTTATGAGATTGATTGTTGTAATATATGTTTATTGGTATAATTAGTATATGTAATATGCTAGTATTTTATGGTTTATTATGCTAGATGATTTATTAATGATTGAGTTTATGATTAGCTTTAAGCTTGATGAATGATTAATCTCATGATTAGTCTTAAACTTGTTTAATTATTAGACTTGATTACACTTTAGGTATAGCTTTATGATTACTTAATATTATATTAATTTGGGCCCTCTCATGGTTATTTGACTTTAATGGTATCACTAATAGTTTGAATGATTATTTTATTAGGTATGAAATAAATTTGGTGGAGTTTTTTTTTGTGTCTTATCTTGGAAGAAGGGAAAAACTTGAGAAATTTATATATCGATCAGTAGAAATGGAAAGATAGTAAGCGGGCTAGAGATTTTATGGTAAATAAGGGGGGTTTATTAAATAAAGTTAGATGGCCAATAATGAGGGGAAGATATTTTAGAGTTAAAGAGAAGGATAGGTATTGTGGGAAGAGGATGGAAAGAGGACTTTGGGGGTCATTTGTCATATAGACTTTTCAAAGGAGTGATAGTGAGATAGGAAGAAGGAGAGGAAAAAATTATAGGAGTTCGAACACGATGTTTTTATTTTTGGCAGAGCTTGAGAGAGGTGTTAGGAACCAATTGATTAGAGCACATGGTTTGAACACACTACAAATGACATTTTTGGGCTTTGACTCAGAGGGTTAAGGAACCTATGGAGGTTTCCTGTGTTGAAAATGTAGCAAGAAAAGTCTTCATTAGACTTGTGCCTTAGTCAAACGGGGAAATTCGATTTTCCACATCAGCAGGATGACTTGGATTGCAATTAGCTAGAGTGACATGGCCTTATCTACTAGTTAAGTCAGTAAATTCGATTTTGTAGGCTAGAAGTAGAGTTGTGCATGAGTTGATTGTGAAGATATAGCAATCTAGTTGAGTTATTGTTAGTTCATCTCAGTTACCTGAGCTCTAGTCATTAATAGAGTCAGTAGGAGTTCAGTGGAGTAGTTGTAATTGTTGTTAACTCATTGATCTCTTAGTTAACTAGTCAATCAACTAAAAATAGACATATTCATGCATGGAATTCGAATTGCCTAGTTGAGTGGATGGAAAAGGCACATTTGTATTTATCATTGTATATTGTTGAGTGTAAAATGCTTTTGCACTAAGCAGGTGATCAATTCCCCTTCGATTTGCACAAGGAAATAGGGAATTTCCCTATTATTTAGGAGCTTAATTCCTCCATGATTACACAAGGAAATAGGAGGTTCATTGAGGCTTGAATTGTCTAAGTGTTGGCCATAGTAGGTTAGGAAGCAGGAGAACAATTTTATAGTGCAGAGTGTCCTTTAGAGTTGAAGCAAGACATTGTAATTGTTTCTCTTTCTCATATGAATTAATGCAAAGCAACAGATTGGTTTTTCCCAATTTGGTTCCCCTGCAAAATCATTATGTCTCTTTTGATTTGATGGTTTCATGTTATTGCATGTGTTTCTATCGTGTGTTTTCCTTTCCGTGGAATAGTGGAAGAAATTTTTGTCTTTTGATTTCAGTTCAATTTCATTATTTGTAGAAAATTTCTTGCAATTTCTACATGGTATTAGTGCCTTGATAGACTACATATAAAGATTATTACAGATCTCATCTTAGATAAATTTTGATTTGTTGAGTTTGTGGTGCAGATTCTCTTCAGTGGAGGAAAAATGTCTTTCAATGGATTGAGGCTAGAGTATGCATTGAAGGGCACCTCAATTTTTTGTTCTTGGAAAGACGGGATGGAAGTTGTCCTGGTTGATATGGAGTATGGGAATATACATAAATTGATGTTCCAAAACTAGCAACATCAAATGCACAAGCACTTGCTTAGTGGAAGAAAGACACAACAAGAGCCAAGAGGATTATTATGGATGGTGTCAGAGATCATGTGGTTTCAAACTTGCATGGAAAGGAGACTCCTTTTACAATGTGGAAAATTCTCATAGATTTATTCCAGAGTAGCAATGATACCAGGAAATTGGGATTGAGAGATAAACTTAGGAGCATTCAAATGCAAAAAAATGAAACCATTCCACAATACCTATCCATATTCAATTAGGTTCAAGATGAGCTTGCAATAGTAGGAGAAAACATGCCATCATCTAAACTTGTGATTTTAGCACTCCTTGGCCTTCTGAAATCCTGGAACAACCATTAGGATTCAGTTAATGGAAGAGATAAGCTACCAAATTGGGAGCAACTTTGGTCTGATTTGGTGCAAGAAGAGATTAGAAGAAACACTAGAGATGGTGTCACATCCATTGTAGATGGGGAAGAAGAATGTGCTCTAGTTGGCAAAGGAAAGAAAGCCAAAGTCATGAAGGCCCAAGGTGAGGTAGAATCTAGCCAAAACAATGAGAAAAAAAAGGACCTCATCAAAATAAAATGTTTTCACTATTATGAATACAGATACTATGCAACCAAGTGTCCGCACAAGAAATCCAGCAAGGAGCCTATAGAAGGAGAAGGATGAGAAGCTTTGGCATCTCAATTCAAGTTAGATTTCACCCTCTTTGATTGCATGGAAATCAAAGTAAGAGGGAGTGAGTGGTACCTAGATTATGGTGCCTCATATCATATGAAAGGAAACAATGAATTCTTTAGTAGCCTAGAGGAGGAGGATCTAAAATTGGACTTAGAATTTGGAGATGATGGGAGGTATAATACCAAAGGAATTTGTACTTTCACCTTAAAGAGGGAGTTAGACTCCCATCTTCACTTGAAAAATGTAATGTATGTGTATGGGCTAAAGAAAAATTTGATTTATGTAGTTGTATTGGAGGACAGAGGTTATGATGCAGTGTTTAGTAAGGAAAAATATTTTATGAAGCATGTTGTTACTGTACAAGTGAAACAAATTGGATTTAGAGTGAAAAATATCTACAAGTTAGAGGTAGACTTTGCCATGCATGCAACTATATCTCGAGGAGTGGGGTGGGGAAATGTAGAGTCTTAATCCCATAGTTGCAAAGATTTGGGCATGGTCCATAGGAGAGGAGTAACAATTGCAGTATACTCTTCTCATGGATCGTTACCCTTGCTATAAGGGCCCAAAATATTCACTAGCAGAAGGATTAGTGTCATTTGGAGTAGTCATATACTGAGGAGCACAAAGAAGTGTTGACAACAGAGTAGGAGGCTCAATAGCAAAGTCAGCAACAACGCAGATTTCCATATAAACAATATAGAAACTAGTAGTAGTCAAATGCTCAAGAGATAGTTGCAGCTCAGAGACACAATTGATTTAGTATTTTTGATGCTTTTGAGTTGCAGTTGTTGCAGTAGCAACAACAATAGTGAGAGGGGGTTTTATTACGGTACATTCCTCCATAGGAGCAGGATTAGGGTTGTGCAGAACCCTTTTCTTACTAAGAGGTAGTGTTGAAAATGTAGCAAGAAAAGTATTCACTTGACTTGTGCCTTAGTCAAATGGAGAAATTCTATTTTCCATGTTAGTAGGATGACTTGGATTGCAGTTAGCTAGAGTGACATGGTGTAACAACCTCGGGTTAAAAGTTCATGTAATAAAGTTAATAAAGGAAAAATAAGACCAATGTCATGGGACACGTATTCAAGTCGAATGTTGGGAAAATCATCTTAGTGGGTGTTCATTTTGGTTTATTATGGCTAAGGAAATTGGTAGAGGCTTTGAAAAGGCAAAGAGACATTAATTGGTATTTTATTTATGAAAATAAAGGAAAATAGGAGAAAAGGGGCGTGAAAGGTCACAAAATTTGCATGAGAAGGGAATTGAAGGGAAATTAGAGGAAATTGAAGAAAATAAAGGCCTCAATAATAAAAATTCTTATGAGGATCAGTTTGTAGCTTTTATCAATTGAATTTGGAACTCTCTCTATTCTCTCATATTATTGCACACTTAGAGCATTCTTAGAGCACTCTAGCATTGGATAAAGGAAATAAAAGGAAGGTAAAGGAATGACAAGGAAAGCAAGGGACAAGCAAGGAAAAGTTAGATCAAGTAGCTTCAATAGGAATACTTGCAGGTAATAGGTTTCATGTATGGTTTCCTAGCTGGTTTGTGAATTAATGGTACATGCATGTGTGTATTTGGTTCTCTTGTTGTCATTGGCATGGGTTTTTCTAGGTGTGATAATGGTTTCAGCCTTGCCTTTCCATTTCCAAATAGCCATGGAGTGATGGGGTTCTTTCATTCAGTTGAGCTTTGGATTTCCAGATGGTTTTGGAATCAGGCGAGGTGGTCTCAAGAAAATTCCCAAGGGCCTAGAAATCCCTTAACTAGTTTTGGCGAGATTGCGGTAAAGCCTAAGGGTCGAGACAAGAAAATTGCTCAAGGTATTGGTGAAGAAATTATGAGGAAACAAAGCTTGTTTAGGTCTTAGTGATCCCTTGACCAGTTTTGGTGGGATTGCAGTAAACACTGGTGGTTTATGTTCTTGTTTAGCCTTAATGATTCCTTGACCGATTTTGGCGAGACTGCGGTAAAACCTTAGGGTTGAGGTGGTTTAATCTTTAGGAAACCCTTGTTGGTTTTGTCTTGATTCCCACATTCATTCTTGGAATATGGCAAGGGGGTGATTGGTTGAAAGAAAGATTTAGTTCAACTCAATCTATAGTCAGGTGGTACGTGGAAGTCCCTCATGCAGGAGAAATCACCCAAGATAAAATCATTGTAAATAAATAGACATAGGGGGGTCATGTATTTTTAGGAAGTGGTTTTCCTAAGTCTCAAGTTAATGTAATTTAGGCCTTTTAGTGATTTAATTAGATAATGGGAGGAAATTGTAAGTGCTCTCGAATAAATGAGAACATGAGTGGGAAGTAATGCCAAAAGAGTCCAAAGTCAACTATAACTCTTAAACAGTTGCATGATTCGAGGATGAGAGAGAGTCTTTAGGAATTAATTGAAGTGAACATAGTGGATAGAGGATTTAGGAGTCGATTCAGTAGATATAGGAGTCGAACTAGGACAATTCAACAGAACTCTTGGCATATATGTAAGCCTACGGGCAGAGTCAGAGGGGAAGAGGCCACAATATTGAAGAACATGCCTATGTGTGAGGCACAAAGACCTCATTCTGTAACCATTGTTTATAGTATTAATATAATCATCTCAATTTTGAGTGGAATGCGTGTTTCGAGTGTCGGATTTTATGTGAACTCATAGGTTCTGTAACAGGTGGTTGCAGACAGAGTTAAGCAGAACAATCGGAGGAGCAAAATGATTCAGAGTAATCATAAAGAGATCATTGAATCCAAGTGAAGAGACAAAGTTAACTTTGGAGAGGATTCGCGAAGGAAGAATTCGCTAAGGAGCCAAGCTCAGAGGAAGCGGAGCAGTGGAAGCAGAAGGTAGAGTTTGAAGGACGTGCAGAGAAGAAGAATGATTTGGAGAAATCGTATTGATCCACTTGAAGGATCAAGAGTTGCTTTGAAGTGACAAAAATTAGAGGAGCATGCAAAGTGAAGCCAGGAGGAAGAGTCGCAGCGAAGTAGCAAAGGAGGAAGAACCTTTGAAGAACCCAAAAGAACCATAGAAAACCATTGGAAATGGCGTAAAAACTAAGTAAAGGTATGAGCGGAGAAGTGAAGTGTTAATCACTTAGGAGCCGTTAGATCTATGAGATCAATGGTCCATATCATATCACATTGGCGGAATCCTTTTGGAGGCATCGAAATCGGCGAGCGACTATTGATTGATCATGGACCGTTGGATCGGGACCAGATCAACGGTCACGATTTAAATTGCAATCGCATTTCGCAGGAGGTAAAAGGTTGGAAACGATGCATAGTGAAGGGTCGATAGTGATATTGTGATATCGCAAACCCCTGATATAGCAATAGCTGATCAGAGTTCGGAAGTGTCAGCGAATTGGAGATCAGAGGAGTGGTGCGGCCAAGAGTCCAATGATGAGTAGACCTGACGATAATTATATATGCAGGTGCATAGAATTTGAAATCCGCTATCTATGTTTGGAGTAGGGTTTCGTGTAATTCCATGTATTCTTTGTATTTCACAAAAAGTGTTGCCCGAGCCTTTTAAGGTTTATGCGTTATATGAATGCTCCCGATAGTCGCATAATCGAGGGGAAGGGGTGATACGAAACATATGTGGTAAGACCGTGGAAATAGCAATGGCTGATTGCGATGAGGTTAACCTCGAGGTCTATGCAAAGACTGTATTGAGGTGGAATGATGTGTATTGCATGTTTTCCTTTGTAAATGAGCCTTGACGGAATTAGCGCGATATATGGGATCTTATATATAAGTCGAACGATGGAAGGGTTTTTATGGGATAAGTGTTATTTAACCATGTAATGAAGGGAAAGGTTATATATATTTGGTTAAGGGGTAACGAAGGCTTATAAGAAGGTGTGAGGATTGATAATAGTCCCGATTGGAGGTTTAAGCAAGGTTATTGTGTTCCGATAAAAAGAAATTGCTAATTAAGAGTTCCTTAACCATTTATGGTTGTATATTTGACTCTTTGGAGAGTCAAATACCTGGGACAATTGTGTTTATGCATTTTTGTGCATACTATGGTTATGTGCCAGTTTTTACCCTGCACCATTAGTGGTATTAGAGCAGATTTGAAATCAGAGCGAGGAAATATTTCTATGGAAGGGAGTTTGCACACAAAAGAAGGTAATGTGCATGAATAAATGATAGAGACTACGGTGGGAGATTGTAGCGGTTCCAACAGAGGCTTGGAGTAAACAGGAGGAGAGGATTCCTTAAAGGAAAGAGAAAGCAAGATTGCTTAATGCAAGTTTTGAAGGAAAGAGGACTTGGAGACAAAATAGAGGACAATCCATTCAAAGTACAGGTGGAATGGTGAAACAAGATCATGCTGAGGTCTTGAAGGAAAGGTAATATGTTATGTTCTGTTTTAAATTGAGAATGTGTGTTTTTATATTAATGCACAGGTGATAGTAAGAGAAGTTGTGAGAGGAGAATAGATGTGTTCTTGAAGACAGAGTAAGGAGAATACTCTGATGGAGAAGTGGCAGCGAACCTGAGAATCCAACAAGAGATTGGATAGAGAGGACAGCTGAAGTGTTCTCAAGAGAGAATGAGAAATTGCAGAAGCCTAGATGGGGCAAAGATGTTGCTCAAGACGAGGTTCCATTGAGGACCGTGCTTACCAAAAGACTGAGTGAAGAGAGCTTAGTGAGGTAATATTGCAGCCAAGAGGACTAGCTGTTGCAGAGGCTTGTTTCAGATGAGTGAGGAGCTCATGAAGAAAAAGGAGAAGAAGATGACTACTGATAGTCATAGCAAAGGTTCAGAAAGAAGCCACAACATGAGAAAGATGAAGAATTTGGATGCCAAAGCAGATGGCAAGAGGATGATTCAAGAGGACATTGACAAAGAGGTTGCAGAGTTAAAAGAACAACTCAATGCATTAAGGAGAATGCTTGAGGAAAGCCAGAGACTAGGATGGGTCTTGGGGAAGAAGACAATAAAATGGAAAAAGATATAGAGAAGGTTACAACAAATGCAAGTGGAATGGCTGATGGAAAAACTCAAGGAAGTTGAGTTGGAAATGGAAGAATCCATTTGTGAACTAGAACAAGGAGAAATTCTAGGAGAAAGTGAAGATGAATATTTGAAGACTGAAACTTCAAGTGAGGCCAAAGGGTCACATGGGTTTAAATTTGACAATTTGTGTATGTTTGCAGGTGAAACATGTAAGGGAGGAAAATTTGCTAATATTGTCATAAAAGAGGAAGAAGATGAGATAGATGGGTCCCATATGCAGTTGGAGGATGATATCAAGCAACCAAGTGAAGGGCTTGAAGAGATTGAACAGGATACCATCGAAGGATTTCTGAGTAATAAAGAGAACTTGGAACAACAAGAAGGCATGATGGCTGAAGTATCAAGTGGGACCATAGAGTCCTATATTTTTAAAATTGATAGTTTGTGTATGATGGTAGATATTACAGGAGAAAAGAAACCTTTTGAAGATATCTTCAGAGGAGATGAAGATCTAGAAGCAAAAGGTGACAAAGAAAACTTCTCAGAAGAAGAAGAATTTGACTGCATATAGAAGGAAAAGTCTATGGAGGAGTCTATAGAAGTTGTCATGGAGATGAGGAACCAGAATCTTATTTTGATGAGGAATGAAGAAATATTGTCTCAAACAAGTAATCAAATGAGTTTGATTAATGTTATTGATGAAAAACAAATGCAGGAGAATGTTAGTGAAGATGGTGAGACAAGGATAGCTCTTGGGGAAGATGAACAGCAAGAGAAGGCAAACTTGAAGCAGAGACTATGTTAGCTGAAAACATAATAAAGGATCATCAATTCACCATGATGATAGGCATAGTGGAAGTAGCCATGGAAGCTGTAGAGACAGTCAAGGAAAAAGAAGGACATCTACTGAAGGATGTTAAGAAGGAAGAAGAAGTCTATGCAAAAGACTTAGCAAATGGAGAAATGACATATGATGATCTATCCATAACAAGGGAAGGTATGGAGAATTGTATAAAATTTCCAAAATCTACTTCAATTGAAGTTATTGAGTTATGTAGGAAATTAGATTTTCAAAGAAGGGAGTTGGAAAAACAGAGAATGGATGTTCAAAATAGACTGCTGAAAAGGGAAGACAAAAGAATTGTCATGAATGACAGCCACAAGAGAAAGGAAGTGATAATGAGAGTTCAGCAGATTGACACTACAAAAGAAGGAGTTCACTACAGTGGACAAGGGCAGGAAGACATCATTAGGACAGATGGTGTGAAAGAGATACTAATGAGCAGTCTCATGAATTCTTTTGAGAGTTCAAATTAGCATAATGATGTGCTGGCAGAGGAGGAAGAAACAGAGCAACAAACCGAATTGTTGCCAAAGGAAAACAAGGCATAGCAGCCTTGTGTTTTTAATTTTAACAAGTGTTTTTTGGGGGCAGGTTTTGTTGCAATTGCTAGAGGAGAGTTGGCACAAGTGAACAACCAAAAGAAGGTGAAAGAAGAAAATTCTAAGGAAGAACTCAATCCATGGAACGAAGATGTTAAATTGTTGGAGAGAGTGCTAGACAATCATGATTTAGTATGAAAGAGGGTAAGGATGATAGGGAGGCAGTTAAAATCAGCACAAGAGTCACAACAAACAAAGTTAAAGTTAGCAAAGCAACCAGGGCAAAGGTTGAAGCAAGCAAAATAGAAGTCAAAGTAAGAAAAGCAATTGGAACAAGAGCAAATGAAGAAGAAAAAGTAAACCAGTAGTAGTTTAAACAATTAATAGACAACAACAACAACCTGAAACAAAGAGAAGGAGACAGAAAAATGAAGCAGAATATGAACCAGTCCAAAGATGTGCTGGAAACAGAGATTGAAGAAATGTGGCAACTGATGATGAAGCAATTCAAATGGAGGAAAATGGTAGCAGCAGCAAGCAAGATCAATCATAACTTGAACCCGATTGACAAGAAGAAGAAAATGGAGCAAAAGACAACAAAAGTACAGCAGCAACAAGGGAACAAGACATGTGGACAGTTACAAAACAAAGTGTGGGATCCAGGAAGACAAAGACCAGAAGACACATGATCAGGAGATCATGAATATTTTATACTTTGGGAGTCTGATGTAGTGGCAATCACCCAAGAGAAAATCATTGTAAATAAATAGACATAGGGGGGTCATGTATTTTTAGGAAGTAGTTTTCCTAAGTCTCAAGTTAATGTAATTTAGGCCTTTTAGTGATTTAATTAGATAATCGGAGGAAATTGTAAGTGCTCTTGAATAAATGAGAACATGAGTGGGCAGTAATGCCAAAAGAGTCCAAAGTCAACTATAACTCTTAAACAATTGCATGATTCAAGGACGAGAGAGAGTTTTTAGGAATTAATTGAAGTGAACATAGTGGATAGAGGATTTAGGAGTCGGTTCAGTAGATATAGGAGTCGAACCAGGACAATTCAATAGAACTCCTGACATATATGTAAGTCTGTGAGTAGAGTCAGAGAGGAAGAGGCCACAATATTGAAGAACAGGCCTATGTGTGAGGCACAAAGACCTCATTTGTAACCATTTTTTATATTATTAATATAATCATCTAGTGGAATGCGTGTTTTGAGTGTTGGGTTTTATGTGAACTCGTAGGTTCTGTAATAGGGGGTTGCAGACAGAGTTAAGCAGAACACGCGGAGGAGAAAAATTATTTAGAGGAATCATAAAGGGATCATTGAATCCAAGTGAAGAGACAAAGTTAGCTTTGGAGAGGAGTTGTGAAGCAAGAATTCGCTAAGGAGCCCAGCTTAGAGGAAGCAGAGTAGTGGAAGCAGAAGGAAAAGTTTGAAGGACTTGCAGAGAAGAAGAACGATTCAGAGAAATTGAATTGATCCACTTGAAGGATCAAGAGTTTCTTTAAAGTGACAGCAATTAGAGGAGCATGCGAAGTGAAGCCAGGAGGAAGAGTTGCAGCAAAACAACGAAGGAGGAAGAACCTCTGAAGAACCCAAAAGAACTACAAAAAACCATTGGAAATGGCATAAAAACTAAGTAAAGGTATGAGTGGAGAAGTGAAGTGTTAATCACTCAAGATCCATTAGATCTATGAGATCAATGGTCCAGATCGTATCTCATTGACAAAATCCTTTTGGAGGCATCGGAATCAGCGAGCGACTGCCGATTGATCGTAGACCGTTGGATCGAGACCAGATCAACGGTCATGATTTAAATCGCAATCGCATTTCGAAGGAGGTAAAAGGTTGGCGATGGTGCACAGCGAAGGGCTGATAGCGATATTGCAATATCGCAAACCCCCGATATAGCAATAACCGATCAGAGTTTGAAAGTGTCAGTGAATCGGAGATCGGAGGAGTGGTGCAACAGAGAGTCTAGTGATAAGCGAACCCGATGATAATTATATATGCGGCTGCATAGAATTTGAAATCTGCTATATGTGTTCGGAGTGAGGTTTTGTGTAATTCCACATATTCTTTGTATTTCACAAAAAGTGTTGCCCGAGCCTTTTAAGGTTTATGCATTATATGAACGCTCCTGATAGTCGCTTATCGGAGGGGAAGGGGTGATACGGCACATATGTGGTAAGACCGTGGAAATAGCGATGGCCGATTGGGATGAGGTTAACCTCGGGGTCTGTGCAAAGACTGTATCGAGGTGGAATGATGTGTATTGCGTGTTTTCCTTTGTAAATGAGCCTTGAAGGAATTAACACGATATATGGGATCTTATATATAAGTCGAACGATGGAAGGGTTTTTATGCGATAAGTGTTATTTAACCATGTAATGAAGGGAAAGGTTATCTATATGTGGTTAAGGGGTAACGAAGGCTTATAAGAAGGCATGAAGATTGATAAGTCCCGATTGGAGGTTTAAGGTGGGTGATTGTGTTCCGATAAAAAGGAACTGCTAATTAAGAGGGCCTTAACCATTTATGGTTGTAGATTTGACTCTTTGGAGATTCAAATACCCAGGACAATTGTGTTTATGAATTTTTATGCATACTATGGTTATGTGCGAGTTTTTACCCTGCACTAGTCCCTGACTTGGTTGGTTTTTGCATATGTTAATATGAGCTCTATTCCTCTTGTGTTTTATGATTAATTTCACTTGTTATTATGTGGATTTGATGGTTGTTTTTTCATGGTTATTATTTTGGTTATAAACATGGTTTCATAACAGGGTCTAGTTATGGCTCTTGACATTTTTGATTAATTGATGAATGGTTGATGAAGCATAAGCTAATAAGTGTTATTGAAGCTATTATGAGAGGGAATTAAACCTTATTGATGATTCTCGAATAAGTATTAGACCCCTATGTTCATATATGCATTCATGACCTATAGATTATGCATTCTCTATATGTTTGATGAAATGAATGTCATAGTCAGGCCTGGTTAGGTCAAGTATTTGATCAATTTTTGTATGGATGACTTTTCTTCGATGTCATTATTGATTCTAGAAAGTATCATTGGGTTCTGTGCAGTGGTCTACAGGCTGACCTGGAATTTACGCTTCGAATATGAGACCGTTTTCTCTGAATTAAACATTTTAGGCTGCAGCCGCATGGATCTAGGCTTGTTGATTTGAAAATGGAGGAGTATTGAATTTCCTTTTCTCCACAATCAAACAAAATAAAAAATAGGACCGTTTTGATGCTTTGCAAGGTAAAAGGGGTCTTGATACACAACATATTTTTCCAGTGTCTGTTCAAGTAATGAGTTAATCTTCAAATGTAAACTTAACATAGGAAACATAATAGCACATAACTCATACAGGGATTATGAAGAGCATAAAAAAATATTTGTTGACGGATTTCACCCCTTCTAGGCTACATCTCCGGGCCTGCCAACATAGCTAGACCACTCATATATTCAGTAGAAAAAGGAATTACATAAATGTTTGTTGATGGAAACATGTGTCTATTACCCCTACAAGGTAATGTTCTCCTGCAAAGAACTCTCACATACAACAACAACATAAAGCATCTCCTACAAAGATTCCATATTCCAGCTAAAACGAGCTAAAATGAGCATGTGAGCACTTTAATTCCACATTGAAGCACATAAATGAAACTTCCCTCAACATAACATAATGTGAAAATTAAACTTGAGTTGAACCTTGCAAGCAACAACTACTACAACAGACTTTTGAAGGTGATAAAACCCCTATAAAGCCTTCTCCATGCTCAAACACCTTCCAGAATGACTTCCAAACATTGATTGTTCCATACACCCTTAGTATCAAACCTGAAAAAAGACTACATAGATGCACTCAAATAAGAAATTAGAGGTCACCAATGGATTCAAAACATCCAAAAACCCCTAGGTAGACTCTTTCTAAGCTCAATTTGGCCAAACACTTCAAAAGATATTGCTCCCCAAGCTCTCATATGAGTTTTAATATTAACTGTCATACAAATCGGACCAACAGCCTAACTGTCCTACAAATATGCCCTGTTTTACGCTAACTGCGCAACAATTTTTCCCTCCTCTAATACAATTAATTGGAAATTTAATTTTTCCAATAACCCTTAAGTTCGAAAAATGTGGTCACATAGGCCACATAAGGTCATGGCTTGGGCCTTAACGCCTGCCCCTTCCTACCTAATGCCTAAATCCCCAACGTGTGGTCACATATGGTGCCGCGCATCGAAGGGTTGGGCTAACTTCCCACCCTTCCTATCTGGACCCCATAGCTCTAAGATCTGGTCACATCCCATGGTTCTGTCGGTGGTCTCGTGATGCCTTGTGACCGAGGGTTGGGTTAAAGTTCCCAAGCCCATATCCACTATTGCGTCATGGTCAAATGGGTTAATGTGACCAGGGGTCAGGGTTGGCAGCCTGACCCCTTCCTCCTTTGAGCGTTGAAACAAAACTTAAATATAAGTTTAGTTTTTTGTATGTTAAGAACCACCGTCACGCCTATCGGTAGAGAGCTAGATTTGTGGGCATGATGTCCTGTGCTTGAACTCCTTGGGCCTCAATTGGACCCATACCAAAAATTTAGTCCTTTGTTGGGGTGCCACGTGACAGCTCATGACTGGGCCACATAGTACCACTTCATTGGTCTACCACACACTAGTACGAACCAATCAAATGCACCCAAATTTGGACGAACCAGAGGATGCCACTTAGAAGCTTCTCATTGGCTTGTACCCTACACAGTCACCTTGCTGATTCATTGTACATTCAACCCAGTCAATTGCCCAGTCAACAGACCTGCTCAAATTTTAGCTATTGAGCCAAACGGTCAGCATGCAATAACTTGAGCATACTGTGTTAGATTTAGGTTAAATGAACATCATTGGATTTGGAACGACGATTGCTTCAACTTGACATTAGTTTCAAGAATTTTTGGGCACTTTCAGTTTTGAGCAAAAATTTGATCTCCTTATCACACCTCCTCACTAAGAACTTTTGGACTCCAAAAGTTTACTTCCCTAGTCAATATAATGAGGCTGAAACTAAAAAATACCCAAAAACTCAATCTAAAATGGTTACTTTTCAATTCGTTCCCTTCAAACCCCAATCAAGGCACTTCACCTGTCTTCTTTGTCAAGACCTACTGTCTTCTTAAGAATCGAGCCAACATTCTTATCGTTCATACAAGAACAAAATACCGATGAGTGGAATCTGAACATTCTCTTTAATCTTATATTTTCATGTCTCAAAAACAAATTCATCTTGAAGTTAAATTGTTGAAGACAAACTTGACTCCATCTTGGAATTCAGAAGCAACATAAACTTGCTTTAACATCTTCAAACTGAGCTTGTACATAAAAAGTACACTGCTACAAAATTTTCAATGATATAATTGGCCTTGCCTACAAAACATAGTCATCTTGTACAATCTTGAAAACAAAGGTTCTATTAACACAAGTTTCATATCCAATACTTGAATTAGCGAACACATAACAAACTTGTAGACAACTTTGAATGACAATCTTGTACATTCACAAAAAGTCCTTGAACATGTGGACTTATAAACCAGCCAATACATACATCAATGAAAAACACATACTTGTTTAACATAGTGACAATGATTGTTCAAATTACAAAAGTACCTAAACAAATAAACAACAACAATAATTACAAATTTTACAAAGCAACTTTACAATAAGTATACCCAAACTTTTCCTCTCCTAGGCGTATGGGTTGTCTTTTTGCATCATCTTTGCCTTGAAGGTTTCTTAGGATTGTTGTGAGTTCTCTTTTCCACCTCTTTCTTCCCTTGCATCATGTTGCACAATATCTTTTCTTTTATTTGAATAGAGTTATGGATGTAACTTCCAACGTCATTCAGTGCCATGCCCATGCATCTTGCAATGGGTACAAAAGAACTTTCTCTTGTTTGCCGATATAGAAGTTCTCTCATGTGAAGGAGAATCATTATGCTTGATGCCTAGAATGTGATCCATTATTTTAAGCATTATACGTTGCTCGCATACAACCACACAATGGTCAAATGAATCACAGAAAGTACAAGGGTACTTATTCCACAAATAGTCAAAATTACCATGCATTGGAAAACACCCATGAGAATTATACCTATCTCTAGGGTTGTAGCTTTGACGAAGTGGAGTGGACAATGCCATGCAAGGTCCCTTCAAGCATTCAACTTTCTTGGGAGATGAATGAACATTGTCACAAGGTCGTGACATCTCATCCTCAGATCGTCGATGTGCCTCAAACTATTTAGATCATTCTCCAAACTCCCTTCGACCATATCCCAATCCTTGATACTTCAGTCTCTCCCTAATGATGATTGGATTGGTAATACGTTGGCCATTTATATTGAGGCCTCCACCTTCATAACCCATATTGGAAAGAAAATTCATACCTATGCCTTTGGTATGTTTCTCAAATGCTTCAAAAGAGGTGTTATGCACATAAACATAAGGAATTTTACTTGAATTCTAATTACCTCCTTAAAATTTCCATTCATCTTTTCAGCTTCTGATGATGACAACAATGATATTGCATATGACTCTAGCCACCCACTTTTATCAATTGGCATATGGTGTGCTTCTTGAAGATGCTTGAAAAATGCACATCCATCATCTTCCTCATATGGTCCACAACCATTGTTTGAACCATGACTACATACTGGCTCCATTTTAGAGGTTTCTCTTGTTGGCATAGGAGTAAAACTTTCAAAAACTTGTTCTTAAAGCACATGTTGCAACTAAAGTTGCATGTGCCTCTTCTCCTCTTCAGCCATCTCTAGCATCCTTCTCAACTCTATTTTCTCCATACGAAGAGCCAAATTATGCTCCTCTAGCTCTTGGAGTCTCTTCTTTTTGTCCATTCTTGCAACTTAGTCAACTGGTGCTTTGATACCAACCTGACCTAAAAATGGAGGAGTTGTTAACTTTCCTTTTCTCCACAATCAAACAAAATAAAAATAGGATTGTTTTGACGCTTTGCAAGTTAAAATGGGTCTTGATACAAAATAGGCTTTTTCAGTGTCTCTTCATGTCACGAGCTAGTCTTCAAATGTAAACTTACCATAGGCAACACAATAGCGCATAAATCATACAGACATAATGAAGAGCATAGAAAAATATTTGTTGATAGATTTCACCCCTCCTAGGCTACATCTCCGGGCCTACTAACATAGCTAGACCACTCATATATTCAGTAGAAAAAGGAAGTACATAAATTTTTGTTGATGGAAACATGTGGCTATTATCCCTACAAGGTAATGTTCTCCTGCAAATAACTCTCACATACATCAGCAACACAAAGATTGCATACTCCAACTAAAGCGAGCTAAAATGAGTATGTGAGAACTTCAATTCCACATTGAATCACATAAACAAAAAATCACTCAACATAACATAATGAGAAAATTAAACTTATGTTGAACCCTACAAGTAACAATTCTTGCAATAGACTGAAAGTGATAAAACCCTACAAGGCCTTCTCCATGCTCAAACACCTTCTAGAACTTCTTTCAAACCCTAATTGATCCATACACCCTTAGTTTCAAACCTAAAAAAAAAGGTTATTTATATGTGCTCAAATAAGAAATTAGAGGTCATCAATGGATTCAAAACATCCAAAACCCCTAGGTAGACTCTTTTTGAGCTCAATTTGGCCAAAAACTTCGAAAGATATTGCTCCCTAAGCTCCCGTATGATTTTTATTATTAACTATCCTACAATACCAACAACCTAATTTTCCTACAAATCAGCCCTGTTTTTAACTAACTGGGTGACAAATTCGCCCTCTACCCGTGTAATTTGTTGGAACTTTAATTTTTCCAATAACCCTCAAGTCTGAAAAATGTGGTCAAATAGGGTCATGGGCTAGCCCTTAGCACCCGCCCCTGCCTGCCTAACGCCTAAATCTCTGGCGTGTGGTCACATATGGTGCCATGGGTCCAACGACTAGGATAACTGCTCGCCCTTCCCATCGGGCTCCCATAACTCGGAGCTCTGGTCACATCGAGGTCCAAAGGACTTGGGGCTAGGTCCTCAACCGTGGTTCTCCCCATGGTTTTGTCGGTGGTCTTGTGATGCCTTGTGACTAAGGGTTGGGCTAAAGGTCACGAGCCCCTCTCCACTGTTGCGTCGTGGTCAAATGGATTAATGCAACGAGGAGCGCCAAAAAAAAACTTAAATATAAGTTTGGTCTACTGTATGTTAAGAACCACCTTTCGGCCCATCAGTAGAGTGATGGAGTTGTGGGCATGAGGTCTTGTGTTTGAACCCCTTGACCCTCAATGAGACCCATACCAAAATTTTACTCCTTTGTTGGTGTGCCACGTTGTAGCATATGACTGGGCCACATGGCACCACTTCATTGGTCCACCACTCACTAGTATGAACTAATTAAATGTGCCAAAATTAAAATGAACCAAAGGATAACACTTGGAAGCCTCTCATTTCTTTATACCTTACACAATCACCCCGACTCACCGTATGGTCAACCCAGTCATCAAACCTGCTCAAATTTTAGTTGTTGGGCCAAACGGTCAGCGCACGACAACTTGAGCATACAATGTCAAATTGAGGTGAAACGAATGTCATTGGTTTCAGAACAACAAGCACTTCGACTTTACACCAGTTTCAAGACTTTATGGAAACTCATATTTTTGAGTAGAAAATTGATCTCCTGGTCACTTGTGCATGTAGTTGGAGGCTTCCAACGGCATGGATGCAGGCATTTTCATGTGGTTGGAGACTTCCAACCACATGGATGGCTTGTTGTGGGAGAATTTTGGGGTCCATGGTAGAGAAGGAGGGGTCCAGCTCAAGGTTGGGCCACTTGGGATGGTTTCTCAGCCCTTGAGTGTCCTATAACCCTTGTAGGATGTTTTGAAAGGTCAACTTATCATCATTTGTCAACCCCACTTCCTTAATCATACCTAGAAGTTTAGTTCATGTCATAGTAGCTCTTTGTATCATGTTTACCTAGGTAGGGCAGTGAAATTAGGTAAATGTGGGAGGGGTGGTTACAGATTGGTTTCAAATCATGGTTAAATACCTAGAATGAATGGGCAGAATGTGTTTGGCATGCATGCATGTCAGTTGTCTATATGTTTGTTATCCATGTATTGTATCTAGTCATTGTTATAGTTTGTGACATCATGCATGGTAACTAGGATGATAATTTAGATGATGTTGGTATATTGATATGATTATGTATATACATGTATGATGCTAATTTGGACTGATTTTGCAGATGAGATAGCCTCCCCTGAACTTCACTGAGGTATGTTGATTATTTTTGTATTTGGTTTATCTAACATGGTATTTTTTCAGGAAGAAGATGATCAAAGATTAATAGAAAAATGGTGGATTACAGTTCACGAGACTCCCCTTACAGATCACATGAGCAACCAAAAGATGAGTACTCTCCAGACATAGTAGATACATTAAGAAGTTTGAAGGAAAATATTAGAAGTTGAAAAGAAGATAACAAATAATGACAGAGTTATCCAGTCACAAGAGAGAATTTCTCGGGAATAGGAGAAACACGCAGAGGTCAATGCAGTTATCATTCATAGTTTTTCATAGTTACAACGACATGGAGAACCACGGATCAATTATGGATTGGAGGACAAGACTAATGGGGCATATGGTAGTATGTCTCATGGTGGTCACAGGTCAGATAGGGATAACATGGTCATATATGGAAATTTCTTGGATACATCTGATAGCAGAGGTAGTGGATATGGGTTCTATTCTAGTTCTAGTTCAGACAAGCATCATGGTCATCATCGCTATCATCCTTACAAGGAGAGTGATAAGGGATACTTGTCATATGAGTTCAAGAAATCCAAGCCACCTACATTTGATGGAGAGTTGAAGAATTCGGAAGATGTAGAGGCATGGTTACTTGGGATGAAGAAATTATTTGAGTTGCATGACTATATAGAGAACATGAAGGCCACAATATTTATTTTCAGTCTCAAAGGGAAAGCATATATTTGGTGGGAAGTTGTCAAGTGGGTCAGAAGCATTAGGAACAAGGAGTTAATTTGTCATGAATTCAAGAGGATTTTCTAGAAGAAGTACTTGTTAGAGAGGTACTATGACAGAAAAGCCAAGGAGTTATATGAGCTAAAGATGGGATCAATGATAGATGAGGAGTACATGACTAAGTTATTGGATTTGTTTTGGTATGTGTTGTATCTCAAGGATGATAAAAAAAAAATTCAAATATTTTTTAGTGGATTACCATTAGAATTCAAGGATCGAATTAAGTATGATGAGCGTTGGTTGCTGGAAGAAGTCATTGGAAAGTTGAAGCACTGTTATGAGCAATTAAAGCGTAACACCAAAACTAAGGTTGGAAAGGGAATGACAAGAATAAAGATAAATGGCCACCAAAGCGAACAAGACCTCAGGATGTAGGTGAGAAAGAGAATGTTGTTCCTTACAAGAAGTTTAATGAAGTAGAAGGGACATGGACCTTAGCCTAGAAAGAAACATAATAGAGGTGATGGTAGGAGACAATTGTAGTGTTCGATATGTGGCAAGGAGCATCTCAAGAAGGATTATCTGTTGTATCAGGGTGTTAGGCCTAATATCTATAGTTCGAAGGAGGCGTAAACAGTTGGGGATGTTGGACAAAGTATTCCTAAGATCTATGCAGCATTGGATAACAAGTAGGAAGATCACTGGGCATCTATTATTCAGATGGAAGGTAAGCTCTATGATTGAGTTGTTTCTATTTTGATAGACCTTGTATCTAACTATAGTTATGTTAACCTTGACCTGGTGGATAAGTGTGGTTTGAGAAAGGAAGTGCATGCAGAGTCTTGGTTGGTGCAATTGGCTACAAGTACTAAGAAAAGAGTTCATCATTGGGCAAGAGATTATGCATTTGAGTTGAACAGTATGCCTACATCAGTGCATCTGAATCTATTTCCATTGGGATCGTACAATATGCTTTTGGGTATGGATTGGTTGTACCTTCATAAAACTAAGGTGGATTGTTATGAAAAGGCTATTGACTGCTTGGATGACAATGGAGAACAAAGAATCTTATAGGGTAAGAAGAAAGCGACATCAGTTAGAATGGTTACAACTATGCAGACAAAGCGGAGTTGCAAGAAAGGGTGTGTCTTGTTTGTAGTTCATATTTCCAGTGATAAAGGTAAGGATGTTGAGGATGCAAAATTCTTGAAGAGGTATATTGTTGGGTCCCTATAATACTAGTGACTACCCCATTACTATTGTAGTTGTATCCCTTATTAATATTGTTGTGCCCCTA
>APFE031245895.1:3974-18676 GCA_000404065.3 Pinus taeda
AAAGTGGAATCTCAGAGATTGAGTGAGGGGAAGGGATCCAAAAAGGCAAAACACAGGCCCAACCTAGAAAATTGCCAGGTTGTAGCTAGAAACTAGGGTTTGTGCAAAAATGAGGAATTTTGCGGATCTAAGGGATGGGAAGTGTTTGATAAGGTACATGAAGGATAGGGGAAGGTGTATGAACATCAGGAAACAAGTTTTGCCGATGATTTGACCATCCGAGAGAAAATGGCTTCAAAACCCTAGGAGAGGGAAATGACCTTGCCTGGGCACAACTGAAGCATGAATAAGACGTGAAATGATTCATTAGACACTGACATGATAATGAAAACCCTATGAATGATGATAGACTCAGCTAAATGTGACATAGATTGGCATTTGGGAAACTTTAGAAGGAGTTAAAGCAAACCCTAGACCTAATGCCTAGTGACCAAATTTTGCTTGAAGACTCACTGAAATGACAAAATTTGACCTTGACACTTCAAAATCACTTTATAAGAGCCTATTTGATCACTGGAGGAAGGCTGGAAAGGCTGACACTAACACCCTTCACATGAAGTTGGGTATCAAGGATACTAAGTGGCATTTGGTGCTCAAGTACCATGACTGTCTACACAAGTACATCTAGGATGAGATGGTGTTCCTGGACATTTCCTCGCTTGGCATAGCGTATCAATATGCTATCAAGATTGAGCAGAAGTTTAAATAGAAGAAGCAGGACTTTGGATCTTTAAATCCAAATCAAGGAAAAGGCACCCCCAAACCACAGAACAAAGGACCAAGCCAAGGCGGAGCTACCTGGGAAATCCTGCCAAAGCTACAAGCAAAGAACAATGCCATGAAGATGAAGAAGGAAACATGAAAATGGTGTGAGTTCCATAAGAGCTCCACTCACAATACAAGTGAGTGTCGGACCAAGTAGTCACTGGTGGCCGAGCCAAAGGCTTCCGAATTAGATGCAGGTTCCAACTTTGAATTAGAACCTGATAAGGGAACTGACAAAGGGAAACATATCATTGATGCAAAGCCTAATGCCATCATGGCCACCACCAAGATCCAGAAGTTTGAGCCTGAAGATCCAGAGGAGGGGGAACGCCTCTTCCACTCACAGATGTGGGTGAAGGGTTCTTTGCTGCAATTCATTGTCGACAACGGGAACCAAAATAACATCATTTTAGCAGAGGTAGTGAAGCATTTGGGCCTAAAGAATACAACACATCCATATTCTTACACCATCGGTGGCTTCACCAGGGATGAGATCTTCACGTCAGCTAGCAGTGTCGCCTTCCCTACAGTATGATGCCCTTCACGGATGAGATACTGTGTGACATTTCTCCTCTTGAAGTTTGTGATGTATTGTTATGAAAACTATACTTGTGGAAGCAACATGTTGTATATGACTCTAGACCTCGTTATGTATTACTTTGGCTAATAAGTTGTACAGGATACCGGACTTAGCCCCGCCTACCACCATCTCTTTGATCACTGCAAATCAATGCAGTAAGATCATTTCCTAGACCAAGATTTTTTTCTTCCTTATGTTTCACCCCCAGGGAAAGAAGAAGGTTGTGGCCACAGATTCCAGACAGGGTTCCTCTACACAGCAACAACATATTGACAAGGTCATGGAGGAGTACAAGGATATATTTGCCTCACCCGCAGGGGTACCTCTACACTGTCAGGTCAAGCACTCCATTGATCTGACCCTAAGCACACCGTTTCCCAATGGACTGATCTATCGATGCTTTATTCTGGAGAACGATGAGATCAAGAGGCAAATTCAGGAACTATTGCAGAAAGGGCACATCAAGCCAAGCTCATCACCTTGTGGGAGCCCGATTGTATTGGTACAGAAGAAGGATGGGACCTAGGGGCTCTGTATTGACTATCAGACGTTGAACAAGATCATTATCCGAAATAGGTACCTAATCTCGTGGATTAATGATCTTCTGGACCAGCTCAAAGGGGCCAAATATTTCAGCAAGATTGACTTGAAGTCAGGTTATCACCATGTGCCTATCGAACCCTCTGATGTGTGGAAGATTGCCTTCAAATCCAAGAAGGACCTTTTCAAATAGTTCGTCATTATGTTTGGATTAAAGAATGCCCCTGCAACCTTCATGAGACTAATGGAATACATCTTGTGACACTTCACCAATGCATTGATGGTGGTGCATTTAGATGACATCTTGATCTTCAACCAGAGTTGGGAAGAGAACCTCTACCATATTCGACAGGTCCTTCAAACCCTGTGACAACACAAGTTGTGTGCTAACTTGGAGAAATGCACCTTTGGCTTAACCTAGGTTCAATATCTGGGATAAATCATCGATGAGTAGGGTGTACATGTGGACCCATCCAAGATACAAGTCATTCAGGATTGGCCAGCTCCAACTAGTCTAACATAGCTTAGCAGATTCTTAGGTCTTTCCAATTTATACTGTAGGTTCTTGTTGGGGTTCTCTCATATCACTTGGACTTCAAGTCAAGTCAGCAAGGGCAGAGAAAAAGAAAATTTTTTTGGTCGAAAACCCAAAAAAAATCGTTCTTCGAGTTGAAGAATCACCTCTATTATGCACCAGTGCTCACATTACCAAACCTGCAAGAACCATTCGAGATTGAGATAGATGCCTCTGACTATACTATTGGTGTAGTTCTTACTCAACATGGGCATCAAGTGGCTTACCACAGTGAGACACTTTCAGACACAGTCTGAAAGTACCCCACTTATGACAAACAAGTGTATTCCATTGTTCAGTCCTACTGTCAATGGAAGAATTACATTCAGGGGAAGGAAATGGTCATCCACACAGAACACCGACCTCTACAGTTCATACAGACACAGGGGAAGTTGCAGAACAATTTCCATCATAAATGGTCCACTTATATGCAACAATTCCATTTGAACATTAAGTAGAGTAAGGGCAGCACCAGTAACTTTGTTGATTGCCTTAGCCGGCCACCGGTCATGGTGCTAATCACTATGCTCGACTCCTGTGGGCACGAGACATCGGGGTGGTCGCATCTTCACAAGAGTGATCTAGAATTCATAAGCATATACTAGAAACTCCTAGAAGGGAAGTAAGTTACAAATTTTCACCTTCAGGATGCACTGTTATGCCACTTGGGACACATTTGTATTCCTTCAAGTGAGTGTTCCAAGATGATTTGGGAGGCACACTACAGTTGGGTTGCTGGACATTTCAGAGTAGAGAAAATAATGGTGGTATTGCAAAAGTATTTTTATTGGCTGAAACTTCATCAAGATGTTGGGAAGTACATTAGATCTTGCACCACCACCTCCATTGCCAAACCAACCATCACTAAGCAAGGCTTGTATACTCCTCTACCTACTCCTCGTCCACCTTGGGAATTTGTCTCCATGGATTACATGTCCGGACTTCCTTCTATTAAGCATGAAAATGATTGTGTTTTTGTGGTCTTCAACATATTCTCTAAGATGGCCATCATGGTAGCCTGCAAGAAGAGTATCATAGTAGAGGCCACTACTAAGCTCTTTGTTGAGCGAGTGTGGGTAAACTTTGGGATCCCACAGTCCATTGTCTAAGATCAAGACAACAGATTCATGAGTGCAATTTGGTCAAGTCTCTGGTTGATGCTGGATACAAAACTTACTAATTCCACGGCTTTCCATCCCCAAACTGATGGAAAAACAGAGGTTGTCAAGAGGATGATCGTACACATTATACGCATGTACAACTCGAAGCATCCACACACGTGGGATGAAAGTCTCCCCTATGTCCAACACAGCTACAACAGAGCTCTCCACAACTCAATATGCCACAACCCCTTTCAGGTAGGGTTGGGATTTCAACCATTATGCACCATTGATGTGGCCATACCATTTGCAACCATTCAGGTAGATTCGACTCACATTTAGTCTGAAGCTGAAAGGGCCAACAACTTCATTAAGTTCATTCAACACATCCACCAATAGGTCCATGATATATTGGACAGAGCCAATGCTAAGTACAAGTATCGCAGTGATCAATATTGAGTGTCACACAAGTTCCAGGTAGGTGACAAATTTTGGCTATATTTGTAGAAGAAGAGCCTTGCTGGACCCCACCGCAAGATTTTCCCGCTACGATATGGGTCATACACCATAACGAAGGTCTTTAGTGACAATGTCTTCGAGCTCAACATCCCATCGTTCCTTGATCTTCACCCAGTGTTCAATGTAGATCGCCTTTAGCCATACTTTCCATCATTGTTGGACACATCTGACATTACAGAACAACTCACACCAACAGAGCTCAACTCGGACTGCATGGAACAAGCCACAATTGATCAGATCATGGACACATAGGTCAATAACACTCGCCAACAGAGGATACAAATATATAGAGTTGTTAAAGTAGGCCAACTCCTTCACCAGGGCAAGTGGTTCACAAGGGACTAGGTTCAACATAAATTTCCTCACCTCATGGAGGCTTTGTACACAATGGTGGCCATTACTTCCTAAGGGGGATGAATGATCCAGGTGGATATTGGTGACCACCTGCCTTTTCCACCTAGAACCCCCAGTCAGTTTCGTATCTTTGCTTGTTCATTTCAACATTTACTATTTTTAGCAGTTTTTTGGGTCCTAAACTTCTGGAGCAGTTTTGACCCCCTAAATGGTGTTTTTTTGGGGTCTATGGCAAGCCCATGGCCATAGGAAAGGGTTTGTAGCAAAACCTATAGTACTCGGTGAGAACTTTCCAACAAGGTATCCTACACGCCAGATAAAGATAATATGACCAAGTTGTGACCCCAAGAAGTTGGTTGCCCAGCTGACCCCAACGAGGCCCACAAGCTCTTGGTGTTACATCTCTTGGGGTTAGGGTTTTGGTTGTTTATGGATTTCTCATGTTTTTCAATAATAAATAGGCCCTTGAGCCTCATTGTAACACAGTTCAAAGGCATGTATCTACCACATCTCTTCTCAAAGATAAGCTACCATTGCCCGAGCTATCTTATTTCCATTATGTTGTAAGCATAGTTCAATATTTTTCTGTTAATGGAATTAAGTGGTTTTCTGTTGCATATCAGTGTTTATGATTATATCTGTAAGTTGTTGTGGCCTTGTGTAAGTTCAGATCAGAATTTTTTAGGAGAAATATGATCCAATAAGACTTTTGAGAGTCCGCCAACATTATTTTCGAAATGATTTTATAAATGGATTTTCTAGTGAAATGGGCCTAAAATGATAAATATAGTGTTGGGTCGCCAAATTATCGCATTTTTCACCATCCTAAACAACCAATTTTAGCCATTTCACCACATTTGTTTTCCCATATATTACTCGTCTTATTTTTTTTCTTCGTGAATGTACCACATTAAACTTACAATGTTAAAGTAGTTAATTAACTTTAGCTTCGTTTATTTTTGACAAATTATAAAGTATTATTGTTGGTTTTGCGGATGATGGTTTTCCTAGTGTTGTTCCAGTGGTTCTTATGCAGTAACATTAACATCCTCTGATGTTAACATGCTTATGCAAGTCTAGGATAAATTGTGGATCATGTGCTTCATTTCTAGGGATGTTGGCATGGATTTATGTTATCCAAGTCATACCTAGGTCAACTCCATTAAGTTCCAAATCACAACAGGAATGTACCACTTGTTGTGTTTCTTTGTGAATGTACCACATTAAGCTTACAAAGTCAAAGTGATTAATTATCATTATTTTCCTTTATTTTTGACGAATTATAAAGGATTATTGTTGGTTTTGCTGATGATGTTTTTCCTAGTGTGGTTCAAGTGGTTCTTATGCAGTAACAACAACATCCTTTAACGTTAGCATACTTACACAGGCCCAGGAGAAATTATGGAACACGAGCTTCATTCCTAGGGATGTTGACATGGATTTTTGTTGTCCAAGTCATACCTAGGTCAACTCCATTAAGTTCCAACTCGTGATCTGCAGGTCAAACAACTCACACAAGGAAGAATCAAGTGACTAAATTCAGACGCGATTTTTGGACTAATGAAGATGGATCTGGAAAATTTGTGACATGGGTTTTTTCTGAGAACATCCCCAATTAGGTGAAACGCAAGTGGTTTCTCCAAAAATTTCATGGATTGGGTGCTACATGTAGTTCTTTCAGGAACCTCTTTTTTATTGCAATCGTTGACAAATTGTGTCCCAAACAGAGCAACCATATTAGTAAATGTAAAAGAGATAGCTTATTCTGAGATGATTCTATGATAAATCAAATTATTATAATCAGATATTGAGTTATTTTCCAAATAATATCCCCTAGAAACACATAGAGTCAATATTTTATAATATTTCCATAACTATGAAAACCAATATTTGAGGGGATTTGCTCCAATTTGTCCCTTTATCTCTTTGTATAAAATGCATGGGTAGAGAACAGGTTGGAGGTGAAGAGAGTTAGGATAGGGTTGGATTGGAATCATAACTCTTGTAAGAATACATCTTGTAACTTCATTTCCAACGCTAATGCAATCTCTACAAGTTTTTGGCTTACCTCTATGTTACTATTTCATGAGTTGTGAATCACCAACCCCTGCTAAGGAGGAAGGGCTTTCCTCTTCAGCAAGGGTTGGTGTGTTAGTAGAGATAGATAGTTGTTTCATATTAATTTATTATTTACAAGTTATGTTAATTCAATTTATATTACAATTTCAATTATCATTATTACAAATTCTTGTTGATACATTGTTGCTACTATTGGTTAATTTAACTTGTCGAATATTGATATAGATTGTTTGTTTGTCAACATGGTTACTCTAGGATCAATCCTCACTAATTGAGTGTTTAACATTGTTCGATTTATACTACTGTGATATTGGATTGATGTTGGTTGAATGAATGGTTGTGCGAGGGTGTGATTAAATGATGGTGTGCAAACTAAGAGTTGATTTAAGGAATGTTCTTCCTATTTCTTGTGAGAGTGGTGTTGATGAATGAGTATTATTTCATTTCTGCAAGTGTGATTTCATTTCCAACATTGTGTGCGGTGTATTATTTCTATGCAAGCTAGGGTTTGACAATGTGGTGTGTGTGAATTGATTTTCATTCACGTAAGTGTGAAGAGTGATAACTTTGATTTGATTGTGTGCCAATTATTGTAGAAAAAATCTTAGCATTAGGAATTATCCAATGTCAGTTAGTGATTGTTTCCTGTATATACTTTTCACAATAACCTTGAAGTAAAAATACCTATCCAAATTGACAATTTATGTATGAGTAGGATTGGTTGTTATTAATTAAAAAGATGATTAGTTTACCCAATATTTTGTAAAATAAATATATACTATATTAAATAAAAGTGTTGCAACATTTTCTAATTTCAACACTTAGTTCTTAACCATTTTTGAAGTTAGGACTCCCTAAGATTTAGCTATTTCACCCCCAAACACAATTGCTACTTCCTAAAGCTTAACTAAATCAACTTCTTTTGGATATGAGCTACTGCAACTTCTTACGTAGCAACACCACCATGTTTATTAGTGTTACTTCTACCACTATCATCATTGAAAAATGTATCACCAACATCATCGGATTGATCACCATTAATTGATGTTTGTGTATACATCAAACGCTCATGTGGTAAGTATTTTTAGATATGATTCACTCTTGATTCCTCATTATTCTATAAAGTGACTATGATTGTTGATTGGTTGATCCTTCTCCACATTACCTAATCAAAATCTCCCATAGAGTTAGTTTAGGGGGGTGGTTTTGTCACTGCCATGCTCAGTAATTCCTATCCATAAGCTTAAAATGATGTAGGGAATTAGGGGTTTTAATAAGAGATAATGCCACTATCAGGTGAATAAAACATATAAGTTTATTTGCTTTAGAAGATCTTATCCAAGAAATATTTCCAAGTTCCTCTAAAAGGTATTGTTAAAAATCCTCCTATGGTGGACCACTCTTGTAAAACCTCAATAGGCTTTTGCAAGAACTCTAACATGACCACTAGAGGGGCCTTTTAGTTATTATCCAAGACACTTCATTCCAATACACATTAAATAGCTAATATTTAAGACTATTTTGAATGGATGGGCTAAACTTGAATAATGAATTATGTGCCTAACAAATCTAAAATACTCTCGTACCACCTGACTTCCTTACACTCTAAAAACTGCCAATGAAAAATACACATTATTTCAAATCTCTTTAGTGTTAAACATCTATAGATTATTTACATAAAGAAAGAAAAAGAATAGGAAACGGAAAGGTCAGGAAGTACAAGTAAACTCGTCAGGGTACTGAATAGGCCTGCTGGAAGCAAAGCTATGTTGGGTAAGAGAGATGAAAAACACGCATTGGAACACATGTAACTCATTCCAAGTGAAGGACTGAGTCACATTATAAAACAATTTTCATTCAATTTAAAGCTAGGAAGAATAAACCTTATATATGGACTTTCGAAGAATGGCTTTAAGTTCCTTCAAGTATTATGCTTTGAAGTTTTATCTTTTAGAAAATAAATAGGTTTTCATGGAAGTGAGGACCCTTAGCGTAGGTAAGTTATAACTTTTCCCATATAAGGGGACTCATTTTATACACTTGGATAATGATAAAACTTTGAGAAACAGAGATAGAGATAATTGGTTCATCCTGGGAATGTATCTTTTTGTTATACTTTTTTCCCTATTTATATCCTCTTTTCATCCATATTTAATGCCACGGAATTCAACATGATTATGTCACTTTTATTATAATGAGGTTTTTGTGGGTGTTGAATTATTGACTCATGTTGCTCATGAGATGTTTTGTATAAATTTTTTATGGTAGGGAAACTATTTAGTTTGGGGGAAGGGAGTACTGCTACAATATATGGGATGACAAAAATGAATCTTACAGTGGTTCAGTAGTACTCTTTCATTAATTTTGCATAGCTGCATCCTTTCATTTTACAAATAAATAAAATAAAGCCGATTGTTGGACAACAATGGAAATAATAATTCACCCCCTTCAAAAGCTTCAACAACCATGTTACAATGATTGTAGTTACTCCATAGATGTTGTTACCCCTCAGGTGTTGTTACTCCATAAGTGTTTTTATATGATGAACAATAATATGTATTTATAAATAGCCTTCATCATATATTAGTGCTTAGATTTGGATAATCACAACAACATATTAGTTTCAAATTCGGATTTCCTTTATCAACATGCCTGGAAACATCAAAATCTTTAGGTAAAACCTGAGGTAAAATTCAGTTCGAAACTCTTTGATTGTTAAAAATTTAGGGGATAATGATAAGAGACTACTGTGAGCTTAGAATTTCATTTTGTCTCATCTTGTTTCTATTTTTCATATCCATTTCAATCCTCATCTCTGACCAACCCATTAGTATCCATCACTCAACAAACAAGATTCAATTCTTTCTCAACATTTGTATAAGTCCTATTTACTTACATCCATTATTTCAGTCCCCAACATGGATCTTCATAGTTTATTATGTCCTCCTTGTTTTCTTTCTCTACATTTGTTGGGCCCAATCATATTACCAATCAATCATTCAAGGTTGTGTCTTCCATAAACATACTGAATTTTATTCCTAGCATGTTTTCTGAGTATCAAAAATTTGTTATTTTATGGTCCGACTTTTAACTACAAGTCTGCAAATGCGCTTATGGACAATGTTTTCTAAAGGCTGATCCAAATGGATATTAGTGTCCACCTACCTATTCCACATAGAATTCTAAACAGTTTCATCTATTTCCTTGTTTATTGCAGCATTTATTATTTTTTAGCAATTTTTTAGGTCCTGAACTTTCAGACTAGTTTTGACCCCCTAAATGACGTTTTTTTAAGGTTTGCAGTAGGTCCATATCCATAGGAACGGGTATGTTGCAAATCCTATAGTAGACATATATATCTTTCCAACAAGATATCGTATGCACCAAACGAAGATAATATGACCAAGTTACGACCTCAGGAAGTTGGCTACCCAACTAACCCCAATGAGGCCCACAAACTCTTGGTGTTCCATCTCTTGGGGTTAGGGTTTTGATTGTTTAGGGTTTTACCTTATTGTTAAATAATAAATATTCCCTTCAGCCTCATTGTAACACAATTCAGAGGCATGTATCCACCACATATCTTCTCAAAGATAAGCTACCATCGTCCGAGCTAGTTTATTTCCATTCGGTTTGTAAGCATATTTCAATATTTGATATTAATGAAATGAGGTTTTATTTTTGTTGCATCTTATTCTTTATGGTTATATATTTCATTTTTTTCTTTCCTTTTTAAGTTTATATCAAAGGCTCACTTGATTCATGACTTGTTTTGGCATCCCCACAAGATGCAATTGATGTAACAACAATGGGTGAAAGCATGGAGCTGGGTTGCACTTTTTGGCAAAAGTGGGCGCCTTTGGGTGGAAAATAATGGCTTGATCGAGTTCCTTGCACACTGAAAAGGTAGATATATCAAGGGTTAAAAACTAACCCTTGATCGTGCTATAACGATCGATCAAGATATAACGCTTGATCGAGCCCTTTTTTTTAATATACACTGCTCTTGCAGTCTGGTCATGCCATTTGCACATACCGCGAGAGCTTGACCAAGAGTTCAATATTTTTTCGACCGAGATTATTGGAGCTTGATCAAGCAATGGAGCATTCAAACCAATCTCGCCAACCACCCCGCTAACACCACAGAGGCTTAAACGAAGGTAGGTACTCTATCCTTTGTCTTTTTATTTTTTTGCAAAATGTAATAAATTAATTAAAAAATAACCATGTAAAAAAATTATGAGAACCAATTAATTAGAAAAGCCTCATACAAAAACTACGTAAACCACAAAAAACCCAATTAACTAATTTAAAAAATTGTCATATAATTTCATACAAAGTTACATATGTTAATTACAATACTAAACAATATCAAGTGCAACTATAAATAATTCCAATCAGAAAATTATATTATATGAAATTTAAAGTATTACAATATGAGTTTTCAACTTAATATTGGTTGGACTACAATTTGAAAGAGTATTAAAATACCCAATGATCAAATTGAAAAGTTAAACAATCCTTCTACCAAGAGATCACAAGATGAAGAATGAAGAGAAACACACTTCATTGCTTGATAAAATGAGCTATACATGAGCCTAATTTATAGGAACAATAGAGGCTTCTAGCGATAGCTAGAAGATAAGACCGATGAATAAATAGATAAGGCTAAGACTGACAACACAGTTTATAAGATCACTACGTAGGCTTACAAGTTTCAATATTTATTGGAAGCCTAACACCCCCCCATAAGAGAAACATAGGGAGGAGAATAAAGAAAAAAAGAGCATAAAGAATGGGTCCCAACAACTAGGCCTTTTTAGGTACCCATTTACAACATTTCATAAGAAGGAAAGGAAATGAAGAGATAAAGGAAGGAGGACTCAAGATGACCCCCCAAGGAAAAACTTCCTTTACTCCAAGCATATGTCTTAATTGAAGAAACCTTGGTGATTCCAAGGACTTTGTAAAAATATCTCCTATTTGTTCTTCAATGGGTGCATATTCCAAGATAAGAACACCATCTTGAATAAGTTGGTGAATGAAGCACATATGAATCTCAATGTGTTTTATCCTTTGAAGCTCCACGAGATTTCTATAATTTTGTATTGCACTTTGATTATCACATCATAAGAGAGTAGGTTGATCCTACTGAATGCCAAACTCAAGAAATAATTGTCGCAACCAAAGAACTTCTTGACTTGAGAGAACTGCAACTTTATACTCAGCTTATGTCGTAGATAATGCAATTGTTGATTGTTTCTTACAGGACCAAGCAATAGGAGCACATCCAAGACAAAATCCCATAGGTGGATTTTCAATCATCCACTGATCCAATCCAGTCAGAATCAATGAAACCTACAAGCTTAGGAGAACCAACAGTATATTGAATGCCAAAATTAGAAGTTCCTTGAACATATCTGAGAATATGCTTTGCAACTTTCCACTGACACTGATGAGGATCCTAAGCAAATCTAGATACCAACCCAACTACATAGGTAATGTCAAGTCGGGTTTGTTTTAAATAAAGTAGATTGCCAACAACTTTATGATACAATGTAGGAACAACCACCCTCGGAGTGGTGCACCTAGCAATAAGAATAACACCTAAATGAAAAAAAGTAGTTGAAGGCTTACAATTAGCCATGCCAAAATACTGGAGTAAATCAAGATCATATTTCTATTGGAAGATGGTGATTCCAGGTAGAAGACCAAGATATGTCATAGAAAATTGTCCCATCAATGCTTCCTTAACATTCTGAATCATAGATGAAGAACTTCATGTGAGGATCAGGTCATCCACATACAAAACTAGAATCAATAAATTATAGCCCTATCTCTTAGTGTAGATTGTTGGATCAGAGTGACAAAAATTGAACCCTAAGGAAAGAATAAAACTATCCATCTTCTCATACCAAGATCTAGGAACTTGTTTGAGACCATAAAAAGATTTCCTAATCTCACAAACAAGTGAAGGATCTAGCACAAAAACAAGAGGTTTCTCCATTTAAATTTCCTCATGTAGATTACCATGTAGAAAAGAACTCTTAACATCCATCTGGAAAACTGACCGGCCTTGTGAGGCTGCAAGAGAAAGAACAAGATGAATATAATCCTTATTGGCAATAGGAGCGAAACTTTCAGAATAGTCAATTGCTTCAACCTGTGAATTTTAGGTTGTGTTATATTCTTTCCATGACTAGCTCACATAGTTAACCAGGGGGTTAGAATGGGGGCGGAGCCCCCCTTCATTGTATCGATTGCATAGCGGGGGGAGTCACAGGGGGTTTGAGGGGTGCCGGTAACCCCACTCTATGGGGTCCAGGGCAGCGCCCCATAAAATTTTTGTTTTGGACCCTATGTTATGTTGGGCAGACGTACCTATGGTTTTGTGCATGATTTTCGCACATGGTTTTGGACACGATGGTTTTCAGTCCATGGTTTTGGACGCGACGGTTTTCAGTCCATGGTATTGGTTGCTTCGGCATGTATAAATATGTATTGTAACATTGAAAGGAAAATAATAAAAAATCAAGCTGGTAGTCCCAGTTTTTGGATCCAGTGGAAAAACTCTGTGTATATGTGTTTTATGTGTTATGCTTTCACATTGTTTATTTTCTGTGTTTTAGAATTCATATGCAGGTAATTTTTTTACGGGGTTAAAACCTACATTTGGTATCGGAGTTGTTTTGGCTTCAAGGGGACGCCTTTGTTGCTGAGGGGTTTCGCTTGGGCCTGTGGTAGACCCTGTTCAATGGGATATCTGTGAGATCGATTCTGGTGGTGAAAGAAGATGGTGAGCAGTGGAAAGATAGAGATCGAGAAATTTAATGGTCAGAGTTTTGAGTTGTGGAAACTAAAGATGGAAGATCTGTTGGTGGATAAAGATCAGTGGATCACGGTAGATCCGGGTACTAAACGAATGGGAGTGTCTGAGGAAAAATGGAAGAAGTTAGATCGGAAGGCAAACAACACAATACGATTATGTGTCTCAGATTCAGTATTGTTGAATGTATCAGGGGAAGCTACAACTAAGGCTTTGAGGAACAAGTTAGGGACTTTGTACCAATCTAAGTCTCTGGTGAATAAACTGTTCCTATGGAAAAAAAATTATAACCTAAGGATGAAAGATGGATACTCAGTGACAGAGCATCTGAACGCATTTAATATTGTGGTAAGTTAGTTATTATATGTTGATATTAAAATTTCAGATGAAGATAAGTGCATCAGTTTGTTGGGTTTTCTACCAGATTAGTGGGATAGTCTCGTTATTGCAATAGGTAGCAATACAAATGCCTTGCAATTTGATGAAATAGTCTCATCCTTGCTGACGGAGGAGATGAGACAGAAAAATATGGAGAGCCAGAATGGTGATGCCTTGCCTGTATGAGAATGATCCCAGAATAGAAACAAAAATAAGTCATCGAGTGGGAGATATAAATCTCCAGGAAAACCTGTAAAGGTGGTGTGCTGGAAACGCAGAAAGGAAGGGCACTACAAAAGGGACTGTAAATCCAAAGCTCCTGATAAAGGAAAGGGATTTGATGATGCTCCTTCTGCAGAAGCAAAAACCACCTCAGATGAAGGTGGGGATGTGTACTGGGCTTCTTCAAGTACACATGTAGATCATGAGGCATGGTTGATTGACTCAGGTGCATCCTTTCACTTCACTCCCCATAGAGAGTGGTTCTGTGAATATGATAAATATGATGGTGGTGATGTCTTCTTAGGGGATGATAGGAAGGCTAGAATCGTTGGTCACGGAAAAGTAAAGCTGAAGTTGCAAGGTGGAAGGGTTAGAACACTTCCGGGTGTTCTACATATTCTTGCGTTGGCTAGAAATCTAATTTCTGTAAGCAAGCTAGATGATGCAGGTGTAAAAACAGTGTCTGAGAAGGATACCTACAAGATGGTTTAAGGGGCATTGGTATTGTTGCGGGGAGCTCGAATTGGAACTCTGTACAAGCTACAAAGTAGCACTGTTGTTGATGGGTGCAATAGTTTCGTGGTTCCTGAAAGTAGAGCATAAAATTTAGTGGTCTCTGGAGAGAGACCATGCTGTGGCATCAACATCTTGGACATATTGGAGAGAAGGGCCTTCAAATACTTCATGGTAAAGGTATGGTAGAAGGTATGAGTAATAGCTCTCTGGATTTTGATTTATGTGAAAATTGTGTATATGGGAAGCATA
>APFE031245904.1:0-60002 GCA_000404065.3 Pinus taeda
TAAATAGTTCACAATTTGAATTTATATAGTTAGGGAAATAAATAGTTCACAAATCACTTAAGCTAATTTTTTTTAAAATACATTATTAAAATAAAATCATAAAATCCTCGTACAATTCTATTCAGAAAAGTTTTAGATAATTTTTTTATCAAATTATTATAAATGAAGTTTGGTAAATAAAAACTAAAATTACACTCTTTCGTATCATTTCGCTTACTTTGAAAATTTGAAGTAAACTGCATCTCCATAGTTTCTTTGACTCATACAATTTCGCTAATAAAGTGAATTAATTTTTAAAATTTTTATTAAAATAAATTTGATATGAATTAGTTTTAGTGACCAAAAGAAAATTAAGTTATTATAAAAAGTTATTAACTTTATTTTAGAAGATCAAAAGTATCTCTCTATTTTAACTAGCTCAGAAGAAAAATAATATAGCAAAGATTAGAACGAATTCTCATGAGTTCCATAGTGAAATAGGTCATTGGGCAGTTCCTAAAACACCATGGATGGAAAGGATTTGCCATATATGTGAGAATAGGAGCATTGAGGACGAAAACCACTTCTTCTGAGAGTGCCCCGCGTACAACCACATTAGATCTCAGTTTCACAATCTTTGTTACAACACTGACCTTCTTAGTCTTTTACAATATCAAAATTATAGTGAGCTTGAGAAGCTTCTCTCCAAGCTTTTTGAATATAGGAATAAAATCTTAAATCAAAATAAATAATTTGTTCTTTTAGGTCCAATAGACCAATGTTTGTTCTCAGCAGACGTTAACCATCATCATTATTTATATTTAATAGATGTAGAATATTTTCTAGGACATTTAATAAATGTAAAATTAAATTTTAATATTATAAAATATTTAAAACTTTAATATAATTAAATTGATTTAATTGTACGCATCCAAATCACTTAAACAAAACATGAGTAGCCGATTTGGTGAAGTCATTGCTTCTTATTTTTTATGATACACCTGTATTAAAGCGATGAATATTAATATTATAAAAAATTAATCAAAATATTTTATTATTTATTTTTATTATTTAGTTTTTAATATATTTTTAAATTATTATAACGTTGAACGAGTTAAAAAAATATTAGAAAATATTTTGAAGATTTAAAATTTAATAGTGTATAAGAAAGATTATTTTAAGATTAAAATTTTTAATAGTGGTAATAGAAAGATATTTTAAGGAAGTAATTTTTATTTTCCTATTGAATTTAATTAAAAAAATTGAAAAATTGATACCAAGATGACTTTTTATTTTGAATTACACTTTTGCCAGAGTAAGAATTTATTTTTATTTAATTTATTTCAATTTTTTTCATATTAAAATAAAGATAATTTTTTGAAACATTTAAATTACAGTTGATTAACTTTTTTATAATACTTCAAGTTTTTGTTATATATTAATTTAATTTTTTATTTTTATAATGTTTGGGTAAAATTTTTTTTTAAAATTTAACTTGTAATAATAATTTTTTAATATATTATGGGTATTTTTATAGAGTTGATTTTTAAAAGATTTTTTTAATGATTTGGCAAATATATGATATCTTTATGCCAACCCACTTAATAGTAGGTAGGTTTTGATTAAACTTTCTAAGTATTCTTAGGTAGTGTTTTGTCTTAGGCAGTGTTTTGTTTTCTATGTTATTTATCTTGTTCTTATATATTAGGTATCTAGTCATAGCCTAAAATAAAGAAAAGCTACTTTTTTATAAGGAAAATAGGATATAGTTGTATTTGATTTTTTTTTTTTGAGGAGAGATAAACAACGTTTTAACTGTAACTTTCTATAAATTTATAAATTATATTTACTTTTTAAAAAATTAAAAAATGAACATTTCCCATTCTTAAATTATATATAATTTTTTTTTAATAGAAATTTGAACCATTACTTTTCTCATAAAAATAGTAAAACGCCCAATCTTAACCAATCCACAAAACCCCTATAACTAAATATTTATATACAATATTACTTATAATCAATAATTAAATTCGATTTGCTCTCCAACCCATCTCACTAAAATATAATATAATTCTAATATATAATATTAATTTTATTATATATCTATATACTATATAATTAAGAATTAAGAATTGAAATTGAAATTAAAAATTGAAGAATTTACAACCTCAACTCAAACCAAAACCATGGATCCAAAATATATTATATATATACCTAAATAATATATACAATTAACACAACATGTTTAAGCTCGTATCCAATGAAAATTTCAATGCTACTGTTTTTGAAGTTGTAACCCATGATATCCGAGAGAAGAAGAAATTTACAACCTTACTTGAACTTATACTGAATATACAAAATTATCTTTAAAATAGATATCTATGAATTTACCAACCTTTAACCCATAAACCTAAAACCTCAATACACCAAACCATGAAATCCAAGTAAATATATATAATACATATATATATATATATAATTAATTAACACAACCATATGTTTGAGGTTGTACCCAATGAAAATGAAATTGGGATGAAGAAGAAATTCACAACCTTGACTTGACTTATGCAGAGCAAAATTGCCAAAATGAAAGAAGCAAGAAATTTACTCCCTTGACTCAAGGAAGACACCAAATGCACTCGAGGCCCGTAATTTACACTGATCTTGTTTCTATATATTGGCATATGTCATGGCGGTAGAATTCATGAATATTGTATTTCGTCCTCTCAGGTCGCCTAATTCTTTTGTCCATCCTTCTTCCCTCCGCCGTTAACCTACTGTTTTGACCCACCTTAGGCTCTCAGAAAAGCTCCTCAACACGTTTCCCTCAATTTACAGAGAATAATAATGATAGTGCAGAATTCACAAACACTCTCTCAATGCGTTATTGGCAGTCCCACTTCAAAACAGCCAAGAAGAAAATAAATTGTAGCACAGGGATAGATCATTAAGCATATAAATGAGGAACTTGAGACACGGTTTTTGAGTGTTTTTTTGATTAATTTTCCATGGTTATGCATGCGGGCAGCGTGTCTATTTCATGGTATGCGTGTCCTTAAAGTTGTAGAGCTACACTGCCCACAGTGATGTTTACAGTTTTGATTCTGCCTAACATTAGCTTTCTCAAGGTATGTACTTGTATCATATTAATATTTGTGTTTTCTTAACTGGGTTTGAAGAATTTTCATGCAATCTTCAATCTATTGTTTCAGTTAATGCTTGAACAGAGATATTTTTTCTCAGATGGATTCAAGCAATTTCATGTAGCAATTCATGTACAACCAATTCATTATTTCAATTTTTCTGTAATACTTGAAAGAGTTCCCTTGAATTTCATTGTTTCAGAGATTTGGAAGTCGTCTATTTCTATCCCAATCCAGTCCAGTGTTATTACATCATATTTCTTATTTCTTGAATGTTGTGTTGTATATAGCAGGTGGGTATTGAAGATATCGAGAATTTAAGGGAGTCACAGGCTTAAAAGAGGGATTGATAATGGAAGGGGCTAATATTGGTAAAGGGGCGGTGGGTTTTTATGTTGCTGTGCTATTGCTGATGAGCAGCAGTGCATTGGGTCGGTTTGTGGTTGAGAAGAACAGTATAAATGTGATAACTCCTGAATCATTGACAGGGAAGAGACAGAGTGCTATTGGAAATTTTGGTGTTCCAGATTATGGAGGGAGTATGATAGGTAAAGTGGTGTATCCAGAGAAAGGAAGAAATGGCTGCAAATCATTTGAGGACTTGGCTGTTGTCTTCAACAAATCAGAGTCTCCATCATATCCCCTTTTTGTCTTGACAGATCGCGGAGGTGATTTCTTTTTTTTTTTGGTTCTTTTTTTTCATATAGACCTTCAAACTGCATATATCATGTATGTCTGGCATAATCTCTCATATCAGAAACACGAATAAGACCAGAAGGCACTTAGGCAATTAATGGAGAAATATGTCTAAGAAAATCACAATTCAATATTTGAGCTTTTTACCAGGCAATTAGTGGAAGTATATATCTAAAGAAGATATCAATTTGATACTTGACCTGCTCAGAATCCAATTGGTTATCAATTGGTGTAAGGATTTTTGAATGTTTAATATGAAATGATTTCAATCCCAACAAAGTATACACTCTGCTCTGATTCTCATGAATATTCTTTGTGAACCATTGGTTATGTTTTTTTTCCCTCCTCAACAGTGATGAAATGATTTATATAGTTTAGTGTTCTTAACTTTATTGGGTGCTTGTCAAGCCTATGATCTTCTGACTGACCGGGAGTTCTGATTGCTATTAATTGTGATGTAGAGTGCTACTTTGCATTGAAGGTATGGAATGCACAAAACGCCGGCGCTGCTGCTGTTCTTGTTGCAGATGACCGCGATGAGCCTCTCATAACTATGGATTCTCCTGAAGAAGACAAGGGAGCAGCTGCCTACCTTGACAAGATTTCAATTCCATCTGCCTTAATTGAGAAATCTTTTGGGGATGATCTGAAAAAGGCTTTGGAAAAGGGTGAACTCATAACCATTAAGCTTGATTGGACTGAATCCATGCCTCACCCAGATGACCGCGTCGAATATGAGTTCTGGACAAACAGCAACGATGAGTGTGGACCTAAATGTGATGATCAGATGGATTTTGTGAGAGAGTTCAAGGGCCATGCTCAAATACTTGAAAAGGCTGGATACACTTTATTTACTCCCCATTATATAACGTGGTACTGCCCTGAAGCTTTTAGTTTGACTAGACAGTGCAAATCCCAATGCATCAATCATGGAAGGTACTGTGCTCCAGACCCAGATCGGGATTTGAGTGAAGGCTATGAGGGAAAGGATGTTGTAAAGGAAAATCTCAGGCAACTCTGTGTCCACAGGGTTGCTAATGAAAGTGGCAAACCATGGGTTTGGTGGGACTATGTTACAGACTTCCACATTAGATGCCCTATGAAGGATAACAGATACGGTAAAGAGTGTGCTGAGAATATCATAAGATCATTAGGTGAGTTTAAATTTTGATAGGGATTAAAATTCAGAAACTGGCCACAGTATGTTTGGTTTACCTAACCAGTCCATTCTTGTATGTCTACGTTTGGGCAGGTTTGTCTGTTGATGAGGTTGGAAATTGCATGGGTGATCCAGAAGCTGATGTTGACAATCCTGTACTGAAGGCACAGCAAGATGCTCAGGTCAATAATACTTTTGTTTTTAGATGATCGATTTGAATGATTTTTTCTCGTCATGCATCATAACATGAAGGTATTTTCTTGTATGTTAGGTTGGAGATGGTTCTCGTGGGGATGTAACTATCCTTCCAACTCTGGTCATTAATAATGTGCAGTACCGAGGTCTCTTTTGTTTCATCCCTTTTGATTATTTCGGTTCCGTTTTCTGTGACTTGGGAATTTTTGCATAAATGAATAGTCATCTGCATATCTATTTTGTATACTTTGTATCAACTCCTATCTCTTTTAACATTGATGGATTTCATAGTGAGATAAATTTTCTTTCTTTCTCTCAGGGAAGCTGGACAGAACTGCTGTACTGAAGGCTTTATGTGCAGGGTTTAAAGAAACTTCAGAGCCACGACTTTGTTTGAGTCAAGGTACACTCTACAAATTTGATGTTAGTTTCTTGAGATTCAGAATTCTTTTCGGCTTTCAAATTTATTTTTATTTTTAACTTTTCTCAGATATCGAGACAAACGAATGTCTGACAAATTATGGTGGCTGCTGGAATAAAGCTAATATAAGTGCTTGTAGAGTACGTTTATAATCTATTTGAGTTCATTTGATCAGTTGAAATTCTTTCCTGTTAGTTTTTTCGTATTCATTATAAATTCTTGGTGACTAACAATAGAGCATTTGTTTCAACTCTGTAGGACACATTCAGGGGCAGAGTGTGTGAATGCCCATTTGTGTCTGGAATTGCATTTCAGGGAGATGGCTATTTAAAGTGTGAAGGTTTGTATGCCATATCTCTTTCTTACCACATTGCTTCTTTATTCTAGACAACCAAGAAAGCAAATGGATCAAGTTCATAGCTATGAAAGAAATACAAGAAAGAAATCCAAGAGCTATCCAGAGGGTACCTGCTATGCCGGCATCTGTAGCGTGAATATACGTTATTATTATTAAGAATGATTATGCCCATAGGTATGCCTTATTCCAAAATGGAATAAGGATTCCAAAGTTTAAATTTAATTAATTTAATTATTAGGTGGATGGTAGGGATTTAATCTCCATTAAATTTATCTGTTTTTTTTTTTTTGTTTTTTATAATTAAATTGATTAATGAAAAAAATGTCATAGTAACAAGTAGTATATGAACCAGTGGTATATGAATCAGTGGTGGTATATGAAATAGTATATGAATCAGTGGTATATGAAATGGGTTATGGTTTTTAGGCTTATTTAAAGAATCTCTAAGCTAAAGCTAAAGTGGGATAAAATAGTCTTCCATGTTTTTTTCAAATGTATATGTCTTTAAATTTTATAATTTTTTTTTATGATTGGGATAAAATCGTCTTCCATGCTTTTTTTCAAATGTATATGTCTTTTAACCTTTATAATTTTTTATAATTAATAATAATAATAATAATTTAATTTTTTTTCAATTAATAATAATAATAATAATTTAAAATAAAGTTATAATTTAGTTAGTTTTGTTTTTTTTTTACCTGAGATGTATTATGAAGTAATTGATTCGATGCTTATAGTGGATTGATGCTTATTGACATTTAACAACCATTTAATTTATATGGCTGCCTTAGTTAGAAAGGACCCTAAACTGTATTTGGTGTTACATGTCAATTATTGACCTATCTATCTGTAGATGCAAATAGTTGTACTTAAAATGCAGACCAAAAATACTGGTAAACTACCAACATTTAATAACTTGCTATATCAGTAATTTTCAAAACATTTTTATCCTGACTTAAGTTCTTAAAACCTTCGTTGGTGGGTCATGTTTTCATATGAGAAAAAAATATAGACGAGGAAACAACTGATGATCCTACAGAAGATCGGATAACATTCCATGTCATCTTATATCTGGCATCCTACCATAAGATGTTTGGAAAGGGGAAGTTGGTGATAAGGTCTGTTTTGGATTGGCCAGGCTAGATATTCAGTGAATAGTCATGAGTATGTTAAGTTGTAATATATTTTAGAATCTTTAAGCGGTATGTTATCAAAATATAATAGCAGCCCTTTATTACAGAATGATATTCTTGTTATTTGACAGATTTGATTCTGCCCATATTTGAAATGGTTTGTTATTTTCTGGAAACATCGAATGTGGGAAAGACAAGTTGCATATAAAATCTCTCAGTGACCTGTTTTTTCTGAGTAGGTTAAAAATGTGCCGAAAAGTACTATGTTGAGAATCGAGATCTATTATCATATGGATGAAATATCTTGTTTGAAGATAAGGAACATCAGTCAGCAATAAATCTTTAGATTACCTTGAGAGTTGCTTCAAGAAGCAACTAAAATATGTTGGATTTGTGATTTAACAGAATCTGATAAATTATTGCTGTATGAAATCAGTAGATTGGGCTAGGAGCTTATTCCAAATTTATCTGCTTGTGCGAAATCTCACCAGCTTATTTGTTCTTTGCCAGCTTATGGGCCAGATCGTTGCAGGCTCGAAAATGGATTTTGCTGGTCTGAAACTAGAAATGGCGAAACATATTCTGCTTGCACGGTAATATTTCTATTAACTTGGGGCATTTTACAGCTGGACTTTGCCTTGTAAGGTTGGGCTATGTCAAAATTGTATTCTCTGGTTAGCATCCATGGTTCATGTATTTGGTTGTATGAAAAGGATGGAATTGTTTATAGATGATAATCTCATGAGTATACACCTTTATGTAAAAGAATGTGAGGCTTTGCGAGTTTTTATGTGATCCTTTAAACAGTGATTATATGCTTTGACAATGGGCTACACATGATTAAACTTTTACTGATGTGTAGTTGTGAACATCAACAGGATTATCGACCTACAGGTTGTGAGTGCCCCCCAGGCTTTAAGGGTGATGGTCAAAACTGTGAAGGTACTTGTTTATTCGTTGTTATATGAAATAGGCCGTTGTTTCCTCCACTACATTTCAAAATAAATTATACAAGGGTACCAACAAGTTTAAGTTCAGATGGAAATTATCCAATTTATGCTCTATTGTAAGCATGAATATGCAAGTTCAGGTCTATTTTGGGGATATATTACTGATTTTACTCTTCCCTGTTATTAGACATTGATGAATGCAAGGAGAGAACTGCTTGCCAGTGCAATGATTGTACTTGCAAGAATAAATGGGGTGGATATGATTGCAAATGCAAGGGGGATCTTTTGTACATTGCAGCACATGATACTTGCATTGGTGAGAACTTTGGGCCTTTGATTTATTGTAAAAAAAATATGCTGCCTCAGATATTTTTCAGGGTTTCCCCTCTTTGCAAGTGCACTAGAGATGTGAAACAATAGGTTAACTACTCCGATCTAATTAAACAGAAAATATGCTTATTCCAAAGAAATATGAGATTTACTTTACAGGATAAGTGTTCTGGTTTCACTTTGTAATAGTGATTAAGATTATTAATATGATACTATTTCATTGTCAGTCCCTTTTTTTTTTATCTTTTTTCAGGTTCTACATACAGTTTTGAAGTTTCCTGAATATGTTTCATGTTTTTTTGTATGTGTGATAAATATGCAGCTAGGATTTCTTCAAGATTTGGCTGGGTTTTGGCAATCCTTGTTATAGCCTGCTTAGCGGGTTTTGCAACTATTGGTTATGTGTTCTACAAGTACAGACTTCGGGTATGTTCAATATGTTTTAGAGATTCAGAATTTCCCACTTTTACCCTTTATTAGCTGATTTTGATTAGTTCTATATCTCAAGATTTTCCGTGTCCATTGAAAAAGGAAAAATATACTGAAAATTGATTGTCTTCCAGTCGTACATGGACTCTGAAATCATGGCTATCATGTCTCAATATATGCCATTGGACCAAAATGAGGCTCATCAACCTCTACAACAAAGTTCAGCATGAGGTATATACTTCCTACCACATGATTTTTTATGGGATCTCTGCTATCATCATGATGCTTGTATTTCATTATAATCACTCGGAATTGGACTTCAGTATTTGCAACTGGCTACTTGCTGTTTGAATAAAAAATTAGTTTTTGATATAAAAACTTTCTTCAGTGTTTGTTCTCAAGGCATTCCAGAATGTTACATTATTTCTCACTGGATATGTTGTGCCGTTTTGTGATAGGTTGTGCCGTTTTGTGATTTATCCAAGAATGCTGCATTCAACTCGGCATTCATGCGAGACCAACATAGGTTTGATATCATATTTTCTGATCGCTGAAGCTCTGATATCTTATACACCGTACAATTCCAAGCTTGATTTGCTGAAGGATCCAATCGTTTGGGATTGCATAGTTTCCTTTGCTAAAATTTAGGCACAGTTGGAGAAGTTCTGAATGATTAATAAACGCTAAAGAGGTATGGTTGTTAGAAACGTTTAGGAGATCAGGAGAATCATTTCAATCAATCTGGATTTTATGTATGTATATAATTGAGTCAGAATTAAATCATATATCTTTGAAATGTTCTGTAAAAGGGGAGAATATTAAGGACACCATACCTATTCTACATGCCATTGTTTTTCGTGCATTACTTCTCACTGTTTTTTCAATTTTTGTTTAATGACAATCGGAAACAAATGAAGATCTTGGGCAGTTAGTACATGGGATTGCAAATTTAGCTGTGAAGATAATGCAATTTCAATTTATGATTTTGAAATTGTAAAAAGCTCCTTATGATGATATTAAATTCGCAAACAATCAGCTCCCAAGCCATGGTGAGAATATAGAGGTCTAACAGGCATTGAATTATGATAATTCAATTTTAATTTATGATTTTTATGATTTTGAAATTGTAAGAAGCTCATTTATGATGATCCAAAATTCACAAACAGTCAGCTCCTGTTTGAAAAAGCTTATTATGTATGTATTTTATTTTGTAGTTTTGGAAATCATTCGTGCTGCATAGAACAGCATAACCATAATCATTCATGATGCATAGAACATATGGTGGAAAGTTACTCGCTTCATGGATGTTTGTTATTAATGGATCTATGCACTGTTTGTTATTAGTGGATCTATTCACTGTGCACTGTTAATCATTTATTGATAGGTTCAGAGCATATTTTGCACTGTTAATCATTTATTGAGACGGGTTAAGAGCATATTTTGCATTTAGGTGGGTTGGATCTCTCTTTCCTTGGGCCTTCTCGTTCCTGAAGCATGACAGTGAACTCAAGGCTTCTTTTTATCGTCATACTCCATGTTTATATTGGTTTGCCATACTGTTATATGCTCTATGATTAAAAACACTCTCTGGAGAACACTCTCTTAATTACTGTGATTCTTTAAGCTTTTGTCTATGCAAAGTTTATATTGGTTTTCCATACTGTTATATGCTTTATGATTAATAACACTCTCTGGAGAACACTCTCTTAATTATTGTGATTCTTTAAGCTTTTGTCTATGCAAAGTTTTATAGATAAGCTGTTTTCTGTTGTATAGCCTTCCTCAACTTGTTATCATACTAATTTTTTTAGAGAAAGTTATTAGGAAGTTACTATTTTGAAGCATTCCAGGATAATTCTCATGCAAAGCCTCTTGCTTTCGAGGTTTCTTGCGTGTACCTTCGTACTTAGTGATATAGAAATATTTTTCAAATCATTTTTGCTTCCGAAAACAAAATGGCTTTAATATACTTATTATTATATGTTATAGAAAACTGTTAATTGGGCTTTGTTCATTGCTGTTCCATAAATGATTTGTGACACTAATGAATAATACTGTTGACACTAATGAATAATACTGTTGAGGACTTATCTCTACCTTTCTGTTTCTGGAAATAAAATAAAAAAATAATATATTTGCTATATAAAATTGTTAATTGGGCTTGGTTCATTGTTCATCCATAATTTATTATAACTGGGCTTTGTTGATTTGTGACACTAAATGAAATGAATAATGGTGTTGACGACTTATCTCTATTTTTTTGTTTCTGGAAATAAAATAAAAAAATAAAAAAATAATATACTTCTCTATAAAATTGTTAATTGGGCTTGGTTCATTGTTTATCTATAATTTATTATAATTGGGCTTTGTTCATTGCTTTCCATAAATGATTTGTGACATAAATGAATAACTTGCTCTATAAAATTGTTAATTGGGCTTGGTTCATTGTTTATCTATAATTTATTATAATTGGGAAGTTATAATTGGGCTTTGTTCATTGTTGTTCCATAAATGATTTGTGACATTAATGAATAATATTCATTAGGGTTGCGGATTTATCTCTATTTTTTTTGTTTTTGGAAATAAAATAAAAAAATAACATACTTGCTATATAAAATTGTTAATTGGGTTTGGTTCATTGCTTTTTTTTAAATAAGATAGTATATTACTTGATAAACTGACAGATTACAAAAAAGGGTTGTGTGGGAAAGAATTTTTTAAATAAGATAGTATATTACTTGATAAACTGACAGATTACAAAAAAGGGTTGTGTGGGAAAGACCCTGACACAAAACCTTGCCAAAAAATTAGTACTGGCCGTAGCGCGGCCTGTATTTACAGTGCGAATTAGACAAAAGAGGGAACCAAGTACAAAAGAGGAGCTGAAAGGTGCTCTCATTACAACCACTCAAAATTAAGAAATTAGTTGCCAAGGAGGGAGTAGAACGCCTTGTGGCAGCCGACCTTGCAGAAATTGTTAACCTTCACTACAGACAGTCTTTCGTAGAGGCAAAGGAACATACACTTGGGAAGATGAACTAGAAGGAAACCCATTGCATCACTCGTGGTTGGTGGTGACCCGATCCTCATCCAGGCGAATGGGAGTCTCCTCTGAGCTTCCCTCCTATTGCGCGGTGATGACCCTATGACTCATGGAGGCCCCAGGGTCCTCTTTCTTTCTGCTTGGGGTTCCTTCAACGGTTGAATGAACCTTCACAGTAGACTTCTTCTTAATGACAGTGTAGTTCAGAGCGTCCTGAGTGATAAATCTGCAATGATGGATGTCTTGAACATACACTACAAACTTTTCCGTGAGCCGGTCAATCTTGGTTTCTGGGGTTTTGGAACGCTCTTCTTGTTCCTACATAGCAAACCCCATGATGGTCTTCATTTTCCACCAAGTTTCTATTGTATGCATGTATAGGTTTTCTCACGCCCTAGTGAGAGTAGAGTCAAGAATCCTGGCAAACTCTGCATCGACCTCCTCCATGGTAACCTCTCTACAGAGAGTATTGGCTTGGGCCTCTAAGTTTGAAATTCGTTGTCGAGTCTCCGGGTTACCCTTCATTGAGTAGCACAGGGCAACGCGCCTAGCAGCGGTCTCCACGTGAGTGGTAGGAGTAGGTCCCAAGGACTGCCAACAGGAGGTTGCGCGGCCACGCGCACCTCCCCTGCTAGGACCAGAGGGGAGCCAGTCCTAGCAACCATGAGATAAATAGAGGGGCTAGAATGCAAGGGGAACCAGAGAACGAAGGGCCAGCAGAGGAGGAGGAAGGCAGTGAGAATGAGGTGGAGAAGGGGGAGGGTTCAATTTATAGATGTGAGGAGGAGGAGAGAGGCCAGGATGAGGGAGAGGAGGCGGGAAGGCAAAGCATGCGGAGATCTGAGGAGGGGCGGGGGAGTAATGAGACCAAGGGACGACAATCACACAAGGGAGAGGGGAGGTGGCATCACAGGCTCTGGAGACAGGCGAACTAAGGAAGGCACCGTACTCAATCGCCTCCACTTGTCCTTCTCATTGAGCAGAAAATCCATGTTATAATGATGAGAAGTACTCGAACAGTTATTGTCTGTTAGAGTTGTTGTCTTCTTCATTGATAGATTTGCATTGTTGATGGAGATCCCCATCCTCCAAATCCCGCCACGTGCGGGACTTCAGGCGTAGGGTACGAGCTATACCCTCATTCGCTAGTCTATCTGTGAATTTATTTCCTTTCCTTTTGATTGCTTGAAATTGAAGGCTTGCCCTACTGTCAATTCCCTGCTTGATTCATTGTATTATTTTGTTTAGGCGCCAATTTCGCGATGTCTTGTCCACCTCGATACCCTGTTGAAGTTTTTTTCCAATTTGGGTAGCCAACGTGGAATCTCCTTCAACTATTAGAGCACTGAGGTTGAGGAAGTGCGCAAGGGCGATGTCGTGTTCCAAGGCATGAAGTTCTGTGGTGTTGTTGGTAGCAAAACCTATATTGCCCTCATAAATCCAAATTGTCTCACCTTTAGAGTTCTGAAGACCCCTCCAAAACTTGTTGGGCTTGGATTCCCTTTAGCTACGCCATCGTCGTTGAGCTTAGAAGTCCCTTGTTCTGGCGGCTGCCACGTGTTATTTTTATTTTCATGCCTGGGGAGGGGAGTGACTTCATGAACCTTGATATGAAGGAGATCCAGCATTGAGAGAATTCTCACTTCGCAGAGAGTGGGAGGGGCTTTGAGAGTTTGAGTGGGTAGAGAGGCTACTATTTCGCGAAGCGTGCTTTTGATCTTCATGATAATGAATTCCTCCTGCATTGAGAGGCCGTGAAAGATTCTCGCATTGTGTTCCTTCCATAGAGCCTAGAAAATCAAGATTGGAATCAAATTCCAAGCGCAATTAACAAGAGGATGGGGGGAAAAGACCTTTCTCCAGTTCGCGATGGTCTTTTGAATGGAAGAGGGGTCTCGATCAGAGCTTTTGAAGACCAAGGACATCCAATTCCAAACATTGGATGCGAAAGGGCAGACATTTAACAGATGATTGGGGGTTTCTTCATCTTGCTGGCAGAGGGGGCATCTCGAGGGGCCTGTATATCCTTTTCTTCTTAGATTGCCTCATGTTAGAACTTTCCTATGCATGACTAACCAAAGGAAAATGGATATTTTTGACCAGTGCTTCCTATCCCAGATTGCATTCCATTTCAGATCTAGTTGGAGTTGGTCGTGCTTTGCTATGTATCTGTAGGCTTCGCTTAAGATGAAGTGTCATGCGGTGTTTTTCCCCCATCTGAGCTTATCCTCAGCAAATTCAATGAGGATTTGTCTTTTTTGTAACTTTGAAGAGAGGTCCGACCAGGTTTGGGGGTTCATTTGGGGAGTCCATTCCTCTTGATTAATCAAATTTCTCCATCTATCATTTTGTTCACTATTTCCCCATTGTTGGTTGACTTTGATCTTGCCTCTATTTTCATTTCAGCCTTGATATGTTGATAATGATCTTGATCAAGTTCCAGCCTTTGTTGCCAGGCATCCTCCTAGAAAAGTGTCTTGTTGTCGCTGCTTATTTCCCGAAAACTATGTCTTTGGATGATGTCCCTGTTCTCCCTGGCTTGATTCTAGATGACAAAGCCTTTGATGTTTCCATGAAGCTTGATGATTTTCTCTTGTGTTAAGGAGGGAGTGTACTTTTCTCTCCAGAGGGTACCCCAAGGGGAGTTGGGGTTGGCTATCCATCTCCAAAAGTTTTTGGCTCCCAGGGCCTTGCCCAAGAGTTCTATATCTCTAAGGCTGAGGCCGCCATTTTTTTTGTCTTGCAGATTTTATCCCATGCTACAAGAGCCCATTTCTGTTTGACCTCAGTGCCTCTCCATAATAAGTTCCTTTGGAGGTTCCTAATTTTGTTTGACATCAGTTTTGGGGCTGCCAGAGCCGAGTACATGTATAGCGGGATGGCCTGAAAGACAAATTTAACCAGGATAAGACGACCAACCAAATTTAGAGATCTGAAGGTCCAATTGGCCAATATTTTCTCCAATTTGTTTAGTAGGTTTTCCCAAGTGGCCCTGGAGAGAGGCCTATCATTAAGGGGAACACCAAGGTAGGTGGAGGGGAGAGAGATGATAGGGATGGCCAGGAGTCTGGCGATGTTCCTGCAGATGGGTAGCAGAGTGTTAAAGAAAAACAACTTGGATTTAAGGGGATTGATGGAGGGGCCTAAAGTAGCAGAGAAGTCCATTAGGATGGACATGAAAGAGACATCCTCTTTGATGGATGGGAGGCCCATGAGAAGAGTATCATCCAAAAATTGCTGGTGAGTTGTAGGGGGGGCAGATGCATGGGGTTGGAGGCCAGAGAGCTTATTTTCATGCCGCAGTGATAGAGCAACTTAACCCTTCCACCATTATAACAAAGACGAAGGGAGAGATTGGATCCCCTTGCTTGATACCCCTTGAAGGAAGGAAGGGTTGCGAAGGTGAGCCATTCACAAGGATAGAGAAGAAAGCTCCTGACACCATAGCCATGATCCACTTGATGCTTTCCTTGTGGAAACCGAATGCATCCAAGATCTGTCTCATATAGTTCCAGCTTATTTTGTCAAAGGCTTTGGACATATCTAGCTAGATCACCATACCCGGTTTTTTTTGGGATTTGAGAGAATGAATAAGCTCATGAGAGAGGATGAAACTATCCATGATTTGTCTTCCTTCCACATATCTAGACTATTGGTGGGAGATGAGGAGAGGGAGGATGACTTTAATTCGATTTGATAAAATTTTGGAGATAATTCTGTATATGACATTGGAGAGGGCCATGGGCCTGAATTTGTCGGGGAATCTGTAGAGATTCCTTTGGGTATCAGAGTTAGAAAGGTGGCGTTAAGGGCTTGAAGGACATACTTCTGAATTCAAGATTCCTCCACTAGGTTATGAACATCCATCTTTATGATAGGCCAACAAGCTTTGCAAAAATCAATGGTGAACCCATCCAGCCTTGGAGCTTTCCCATTGGGCATTCCCATTACAACATCTTCCACTTCTTGGAGGGAGACTTTACTTAGGAGAATTTTATTATGGTCTTCCGTGAGGATTTCGGGAATATTCTTGGTGATTTTTTTGATATCCTGATCTTGATCATTCTTTGGCTCTTTGAGAAGAGAGCTGAAATAGTTTGTGAACTCTATTTCCAACTTCTCTTGAGAGTGAAAGAGATGACCCTCTTGGTTCTTCAGAGCCAAAATTTTGTTGTTCCTCTTGTGTTGTATCATTGTTTTATGGAAAAAGGTCGTGTTCCTTTCTCCACATTTCAACCAATTTATTCTAGATTTTTGTTGCCACAACCTTTCTTCCTGAATGGCTCTTTCATCCCATCTTTGTTGTAGTAGTTGTTCCTCTTGTCTGCTAGTCTCCGATAGCCCTTCTTCAATTATATTTTTTTGAAGTAGTTCCAGTTGTTGTTCCAAGTTTTTTTTGTCCGTGATGATATTTCCAAAAGTATCTCTATTCCATTTTTTTATTTCCTCTTTTATATGTTTTAATTTTTGTTGGAAAGAATACATTCTGTTTCTAGTTCTAGAGGGAGAGAAGGTCCACCATTGTTTCATTTTTTCCATGAAATCCGGATGCTTCAACCAGAAGGCCTCAAACCTAAAATACTTATTCTTCGGACACCTGGCAATTTGAATCTTGAGAGAGATAGGCTAGTGATCAAATCCTGCTTGTGGAAGGATTCTTGCCTCTGTTTCCTAGGGGGTGAGATAGGATGCCTCCGAGAGAAGGAAATGGTCTAAACAAGAGGCTATTTGATGATCTCCTCTTCTTCTGTTATTCCAGGTGAATAAGCCATTTCTTGTGGGAATGTCAATAAGGTTGAAGTTTTCAATGGTGGCAAGGAAAGCCTTAGAGTCCTTATCTAACTTCCAGATTCCTCCTTTCTTTTCAGATAAGTTAGTTATCATATTGAAATCGCCAACTATGATTTTGATGGGGTGGTGTAGAGGGTCAAGTAGATTGGAAATAATTTGGAGCATTTTGATACGGTCTATCACCTTATACATTGATTATACCAATGGTCTCGTTGGTGCCTATGATTCTCAGGATCACAATTAAGGAATGGTGAGTGGCTAGACAAGATAAAATGTTGAATTTAGAAATTTTCTAGAAAGTCATTATGCTTCCCGCTGTGTCTATAGTTGTATTAGCCAAGGAGCTATAAGGCCTGAAGCACGAATTGAGAAGGAGGGGAGGGTGAGATGAGTCCAACTTCATTTCTTGAATGAGCAGGATGTCGGGATGGTCATGTGAGACTCTACTTTTTAAGATACATTTCTTCCTAGGACTATTGAGTCCCCTAATATTCCAAGGTATGTAATTCAATGACATGGAGATGGGTATAAAGCAAGAGCCCCTACCTTTCCTTCATTGATTAACTTGGCTCCTAGTTCTTGAAGGAGCTGACTAGTGGTCTTTCGTCCTTGCTTTCTGCTTGAGCCTTTGAGGTTGAGTCCTTCTACTAGGATGTTGGCTAAAATGCCTTTTGAAGCTGTACTTTCTTGTGCTGGAATGTGGGCTTTGAGTTTCAATTCTTCCGGGAGGAGATAAGCTCCTTCAATTTTTTGTAACTGTTGTTCTGATATGGCATTTATTCCTTTTTGTTTCCATTCTTTTGCGATTGTTGCAAGTTCTACCCCTTTCAGAGCTTCTTCTATTACATCTTCCTATAGTGTTTCCTCTGATTCTGCTGGTTGCATTTCTGTATCCTCTAACGACTACTCTTTACCTCTGTTGTTATTACCTATGTCCCTTCCATCTTGATCGTTGTCTTTTGGGTGCATTTCTTCCTCTCCTACTTCATCTGCTATCATTTTGTTAGGATCCCTTTGTTGTTGGTTGTTGTTCAGTACCTTGAACTGAATCTGGCTTGCTTCTTTGTATAGGTTCTTCTTGGGGATAACATTCTTCATATTATTCTTGTTCCTGGAGATTACTTTGGTGAACCCTTCACTATATTTTTGTTTATTTTCTTGCTCTTGCATTTGAGGGGTTTTATTCATGGGACAATCTCGGAAGAGATGCCTGTGCTCGTGACACTCTTGCATCGAAAGGGAATTTTTTTCACAATCTATACTTTGCAGCCATACTTCATCCTTGAAGATTAGTTTGATTGCTTCTAGCAAAGCCCTAGAGACGTTTATGTAAACATAGATTCGGGCGTAGGAGACATAGTGACCCGTTATGGTGCTTTCATACATTTTGATGTTCTCCCCTAGCTGGTCCTCAATACGTTTTAAGACTGAAAGAGCCCAATAATCAGTTGGTAAGGAGTAGAGGCGTAGCCAAACTAGAACCCTACTGAAATCTTATTTTTCAGGTGTGAAGTTATCCCTCAAGAATCTCATGTATAAACTGGCTAAGTTGTAGAAATAGGGTTCTCCTCAAAAATTATGTCTCTGTCTTTTAGCAGGTCAAAGATGACTGTGAAAAATCTTTTGGAGCCCAGATGAAGTATGATATCCCCTTTGGGTGTCCATTTGCTTTGGATCCACCAGTTCAATGCTCTTTTTGTTAGCCATATTCGCATGAACTTGCATAGGACCGCATGTTCCTATATGTATTCTCTATATTCAGCTACCCCGGGGTCTTGGATTTCTAGTTCTGGTATTTTCTTGGCTTTGGGATTACAACTATTCTTGGTATTTTTCCCCTGATCTTGCGGTTGCTCCTGAGATTGTGAAGGATTGATGTTGCCAGAAAAGGGCAAGTTTGTGGTCTTGCCCTTGTATGCGCGATTGTCCTTGGTTGATCTTTTCACTATGTCTTCGTTCCTTTTTGGCAGCTCGTTTTGTTGTGGATAAGTAGTTTCTTCTTTATTCAAGCCTCCTCATGGTGGCATACAGAAGGCAGAGCTGCAGGTAAACTTGGTGAAGAATGAAGCTTGGTCTGGTGTCCGACCAGAGACTATATCCTTGAAAGAGTAGGAGCCAAGAAGCTGTAGTGGAGCTGCCATGGCAGGCAGGGCCCCAAGGGCCAGACCAAAGGCACCTAGGGGAGAACGCAGAGGTCACACAAACCCCTAACGTATAGTCCCAATAGTTAGATAAAAGTTGTTTGTCACTCCATGTATGTTTTCACCAATTTCACATAATCTCAAGTAAGCGGCTTGGTTCATTGTTTATCCATAATTTATTAGATGATTTTTTATGTTAATTGGATAATAGTGTTGGATTTTAAGTTCTATTTTGTGTAATGAGAAAATGTTGTAGGGTGTTTTAAGTGATTAAAGAATTTCATTATTAGTTAACACATAAAGACCTTCATTATTAGTTAACACATATACATACGAAAACTACCTTTCTAATAAATTAAGATTTTCATTAGCCAAATATGGGCCATTCAAAGACTTTCCTTGGCCATTGGACTCACTACTTATATCCTTGGATTTGGCTTTGCTTTCCTAGGGCTTTCTAAGTCCTTGCTTGGAACTAGCAAGCCATTATCAAGAGAGCTCATACCAATAAGGATTGAGGTCAATTATTCTTGATTTTTGAACTTTGAAAGTTCTCGTGGGGAAACCTATTTTGGAATCTTAAGTTTGAGGATATTTACTACTCAAGGATATTTAGTTGTTCTTGTGGACATGCAGTAGAGAAACAGATATCCGGGGCCAAAAAGTAAAGCCCCACCATAGAGGGAGTTGGGAGAGAAGAAAGATCATTTTATTTGGTTGTTGTGGAGTGGAAAAAATATGTGCAATAGGGAAATAGATATTTTATTTGGTTGTTGTGGAGTGGAAAATATGTGCAATAGGGAAATAGATTTTTTGGGCACACAAGTAAAGCTTCACCATAGAGGGAGCCGGGAGAGAGGAAATATTGTTTTGTGGGGGAGCTAGGAGAAGGAATATTTTTTTACTTTATAGCTTATCAAGTTGACAAGTTCAGTGAAATGCCACAAAAAACAATATCTAGAATCAAAAGGGTTTTGAGGTAAATGCAATCAAGGAACTTAGATAACATAAAATAATAGCACCTAATGGACCAAATCGAGAATGCAAAAATGCAAATCAAAATAAATTAGACATTAGGTGAAGCGTAAAATCTTAGAGACAGGGATTTAGAAACAATAAGAGACACTATATCAAAGTCCTCTAATCAATTATTAGAATATTTTTTACAGTAATCGAAAGCCCTTAGATGAGTTAAAAGAGATGTAGTTGTAGAAGATACAATGCCAACTCCAATGACTATATATGCATAAAAGGAAAATCATTAAGAACATATATTTTGAAAGTCATGATATATGACGGATACTAGTGGGGATGATTGTAACACACCCTCTGCGATCCCTAGCCCCTACTAAGGTACAAAGTGGGTAGTTACCAAATTGACCCGACCTCCAAGATTTCAGTTATGGAAATGGGGTCTAAATTTTCAATCTTTACCAAACTCTTTAAAACCCAAAATGGATAACATTGTTGCATTTGTCTCATCGAGACATTTCCAACTATATAAAATTTTCCTTGATCTGACTCGCAGATTAAAATATATTGCCGTTCAAAAAATTAGACAATTAACTTCTTCAAAGTAATTTTGCCCTGCCACGTGGCACCTACGTGGCCTCCATGTGGTACCCATGTCGACATACAAGTCATAACCCACACGTCAGTGGTCGACCTGTTCATGACGATCATACCCACAAGGCTCCCTATTCCACCTCATCTCAGGAATATAATCTTGGGGATTTGCATTAGAGTCCCTCTTTGAAACCATCGGGGAAGAATCATCCAGGGTTACATGGAGGTTCCACCCGACTGTGCTGCCACATCTACTAATCAAAAGTGCCCAACCATTCACATGGATCACCAGTGAACGAGCCCACAACACCACTTTACCTCGGTGATAATTCGAGACCTCTCACAAAAATACCGAGATGCCTTAAATAGAAATCGTCGGGGTGACATCACCATCTCAAAACCGGGGGCAAGATGGGGGCGGTGATGTCATGGTCTCTGAATGTGAGGGTGACATGGCCCAGTCCCACTCGACCACTGAGACTTTTTCCATTTGTCACTCTATAAGAGACATTTAAGGTCTTTTCTCCATGGAATGGGTTATCAACCAATGGGTCTACGAGCCACGTCGTCCTGGAAATTAAATCTCATAAGTTTCAAGAAGAGCCTCCCCTCAAAACCTCCCCAGTAATGTTTCGAGAGTTCATCTAACAACAGAGGATCAACGAGGAGATCCACGACCCTGATAACACATCACTCTCGCCTTTGGTCATGGCACCCGACCACATGGGCATATGAGGTTCAAGGCTTATTTCATCTGGGCCCAGGGTTTCATTTCCCATGCATTTTCCATTTCAAAGCTTTTATAGGTTTATTTTAACAAAGCCTTTGCTCGGGGCCTCCAAATCCAATTGACCAAATTTTAGTCTCATATGTGAAGGCTTATACAAATGCCTAGGTACATGTATTTACATACATATCTGCGCTATCCTTTCAGGGCTTTTATATGACCTCAACCCAGGATGCCTTTGTTGTTGCAACCTACACACGTTATATATATATATATATATATATATATATAATATATTATATATAATATATAATATATAATATATATATATATATAATGAAACCAAGGCTAACCCTCCAAAATTTCACCTTGCCTCTGCCCCTCTCGGCTTGTGGCCTGCGGTAATAAATATATATATATATATATATATAAATAATATATATATATATATATATATATAATATATAAAAGATATATATATATATATAATATATATTAATAATATATATATATATATAAAATATATATACTATATTATATATATATATATATATATAGAGGAGGATAGGGTTATCCCTCTTGAGTTTATGATTTTCTAAAATAAGGCTTGATGATCAAATTGTTTTATAATAGACTTCCAATTTCATTTTATCAAAGTTGTTTTTCTTTCCATGCCCAAGCATCATTTAGATAGTCTGCAAGCTTAGAGCAAACATAGGAATAACCCATTCCTTAGGAAAATAATTTGGGAATCAACCTCTCATTTCTGCAAAAGAAAGAGGGCATTCCATGCAGTGATTCAGAGCCATTAACCCGAAATACACTCCATAAACAATAAATCGAAAACCTTAGATATTTAACCCTTAGATATATAAAAATAATTCATAAAAGGAAACATAAGCACTCATGAATTACATTCAACAAGCTCATGCACCAACATTACATAGAAATGAAACATTATTCAGAGCTACATGTCAATTTTCCACAAAGCAATTCTTTGATTTCATAGCTCTTAGCTCATAGCATATTATTTACAATATAGAAAAGGGGAAAACTAAAGGTGGGACTTCAAGTTTCCACCCAACCATAGATGCTTTGTAGCCATAATCACTTACATCAGTCACCCCTGAGCTAGATCCATGGTCTAAGGGAATTTTCCCTTCAACAGAATTAGTAGGAAGCCTTCTTCAGTGCAAAGAGGATAGGAAATACATATGACATTGGGTGGTTTATCAACTAGTCAAGCACAACAAAATTCACAAAAATGGATGGTTTATTAGTTGTGTCAAGCACTCTAAGAGTGGTTTATCAGCCCACAACAAGCACCCTGTGTGGTTTATCAACTCTCTCTTAGCAAACACCCTTTTGCATGTGGTTTATCATCCCTAGCTAGCACCCTGAGTGGTTTCTCATCTAGTCATTGGAAAACACTTATTCTCATTTCCTCTTTATCCTATTGCTCTTTTGGTCACATTCTCTTTTAGGGAATCCCATTCTCTCAACTTATAGCTCTTTCCATCTTTACTCATGAGCTTCACCAAGAAGAAGTCCAACCCCCACAATGTTGTGCAAGTGCCTTTTTATCATTTCTTTAGGGTGTTTCTCGATGTTCACCTTGAAACCTTCCTCTTCTTTTCTTATTATTTGTACCATAAGATTAATTAAAGGTGTCATTGAACCCCACATGGGTCTTAGATCATGGATCTGTAGTCCCACTCTTCAGGCCATTACACAAAATGTACTCTTTTATAATGTGAAGTGTCATTACATTATAAAAATAAAGGGGGAAACATACCAGGGGTGTTGTTGATTTGGGGTAGCATTGGATGTGCTCTAGCCATGAAAATTGGTGGAGAGCCTAAAGCACATGAGGTATCCAAGACCTAGAAATGGTTTGGGCATTTTCTAATCTGTTTAGGAAATGTTAAAATAATTAATATTTTTAATGGAGTTCCTAAATCTAAACTTAGGAAAAATAAAATATTAATGGGTATTAATATAAAATTGGGTTAGAAGGGTCCAAAAGTCATGGATCGAGCCAAATATAATATTAGCCATTGATTAGAGATTTAATATCAGCTGTTGATGGACCAAGAAGAAAAGTATAAGAGGAGGCTTGAGGGTCAGTTGGAGGACACACCAAGGGAGATCAAGAATTCGATTTTTTTGGGGTAGGGTTTGTTGAGGAAATTGAGTGAGTGATCTGAGTCGCAGTTGAGGGGTAGTGAATACATAGAAGAGAGGCAGAGTTAGTACCAGGAGTATCAGTGTAGAGCTGGGAGAGGTTGACGTAGAACTAGCTAGAGGCCATGCAAAGGAAGATAGGAGCTACACAGAGCTAGAGAGGCCAGCGTGTGAGACGCAGAGGGTCTAGGGGATGACGTTGAGGCTCCAGAAGTTGATGTAGAGGCTCCAGAAGTTGAAGTAGAGGCCAGAGAGGCTGACGCAGGGCCTAGAGGCAGCGTTAGAGGATTTTGTGGGACAGACTGGGAGCTGGAGAGCTGGATAGGGTGATGCAGTCCCTATCAGAGTGACGCAGAGAAGTAGAAGCTGCATTGTTGCTATGGGATCGTTCATCCAGTGATTTAGCCAAAATATTTGTCTCTAACTGAGATGTACTATTGCCGAGGGCATTCTCTATTGGGTGAGCTATTTCTGGCATCCAGGTTGTATTCGAAAACTGCTTAATAATAAACCCTCTGAATAGTTGCACTGTTTTCCCGCATTAGGTTTTTCTGGGGACATTGGTCCAAAAATAAGTGTGTCACTTGTGTGCTTGTTTACTTTCAGTTAATGATCTGTATGTTTTGATGTCGATCTTGTATTTATTTTCAGTATTTACATGGTAAATAAATTGTTAAGTAATTGAAAAAGTAGGAAGAAATAAATAAGATAGTATAGGAAGAATTTCTAACGCGTTAAACTTAGAAATTCCAACAGGTGTCACAATGACCACTTGTGCCTTAGAAGCACCATCAAAAGAACCTAGAGAAAATGGACCCACATAAAAAACAACAATATTCAAAGGATACATGAAGGGAATCATTAAAACTTGGTACTACAACATTGATACACAAAAAATATTCAAATAATTAAAGGAAAGATATGGAAAAGTTTCTCAATTCATTTGTGTTTTCCTTTGGAAGACTTTTATCATTTACATTGTGGAAGAATATCAACCAATTAAAAGGAGCGAAAATAATAAGGTATAATGCAAGAGTAAAAGAAATACTTCGAGAGTTGAAAATGAAATGCAAAGAGGTGTGGAAAATATATTGAATGATCTAAACTTTAGTGTTAGGGTCACTGTACAAATTGGTAGAGCATAAGAAGTAAGAAATGTAATGATAGCAGTAGAAGGGAAAATATATTTCACCACATGATATAAAGATAAAACGCAAGATACATGAGAACAAAACAAAAAGATTGAAGATGATTTAAAGAATTTGACAAAAGTAGAAAGACATGAATCTATGAAGAAACAAGATATAAAATAAAAACAAAGCCTACAAAGAAACAATATAAAAAATAAAAACAAAAAACTAAATAGAGAATAAATAGAGAATAAAAGGACAAGAACGTTCCCCAATATTGACTTGATTTAATTTTTCCACAAAGTACAATATTTTGTATTATTATTGGAGTCACAATCTTAAGAAATGATCTAAGATATTTTCTTAGGTGATGTTAGAAAAATTTCATAAACGAGCATGTATTACCATAAATGCAACACTTTAAGAAGCAACACATAAAGAGACCATAAAGACAATGCACCAATATTTGATAACAGAGTTCACCCACAATGTGTGAGCTATGTCTCCAGGCTCGAATTCAAAGTGGAGAGACATATTCATTCATCTCAACAAAAATAAAGGCAAGTACATGGAAAAATACATCATTATACCTCACTTCTGGGAGTGACCTGAAAATGGGTTGTTCGAATCCCAAATATGACTGACTAGTGAAATCCTTCTGAAATTTTGAGTAAAATGAGTATAAACTCAACTGGGTTATGAGATCGTTAATTTTAGACCCCTTGAGAATCTGGAAGATTCCCTAGCAAAAATAATATCTGGGAATATTCTTGAGAATATTTTAGGGAATATACCCATTAAAAACTATGCCCACCTGGTTCACGCAGGGTTTTGCTCGACCCTCTTGGTTCCCCTCGCTCTTCGTTCCACACTCTGTCAGTCGTGGCTCCTTGTCAAATGGAATAGTATGGGTTTAAAATAATTCGGGCATGACAAATATCACAAATCCCACCCATTGGTGGGTTGGTTGGCATGTTATTAATAGACTGTTGGTTTGGTGGGGGTCGAGAGTTCAAACCCCATGGACCCATTTTTTGGTATAAAAAACAACACATTAAATTTAACTACAAGTTTGGTGGAACTGCCAACATTGGCCCGAATGCCATATTTAACCTTAACTAAAACCCATCATCAAATTTATCCTGGCACTTCTAAACTTAGCTACTAGTTTGTTTGGAATGCCAACTTCGCTATGGTCAATTTTTTTTGGAGCACAACTAAATTTTTTGTCCAATGCCAAGTTTGGCTGGAACTTTGACCAGCTATAAATTTTGCATAGGAATGTGGATTGAGGTGTCATTTTCACCATTAGAATCATCTTAACGAGATCTTCAAATTGATGTCTATTTTGATGAGATTCGAGGAATTTGATGTTTAGGTCTTTTGGGATCCTCTTGGATCATTCCTCCCCACTAAAGGACTTTTGGACCCCAAAAGTTACATACAAACATCATACATGCTTTTCTGATTTCCAATAAGACTCACACTCTTTGATACTTAGAAAATGCCTAAATTATCACTATTTTGCATTCATAAGTGATGTTATACATTTGATCACTTTTACAAGTTCTTTCCCATCTACGGGGTCTTTAAAAGACAACATGTGATTTACAATGGTGGTCATACTCAACTACTTAAAAAGACTACACATCTCTTACCTAACCAAGCTATTGTTCTTTCTTCCTATAATTGTCTTTCTTCCTGAATTCCTTCATTAGTTGGTTCCTTCAAAGGTGCTTTCTAGTCTTTCTTTGGATGTAGCTCAGGGTGGAACTTCAAACATGTAGCTATCTAGTGTCCTCTCGTGTTGCAATAGGTGCAATGGTTTTTATTCATCCAAAATTTCATGACCTTCTTTTCTCCTGACGTGGAGACGGATCTTTATGTCATGTCTCCTTCGTGGTCGACCTAACATTTCTTGAATAATTGTCTTTGGTACAAGCCTAGCAAGGAGATATTGCCTTAGATCTTCCTTTGAAATTCTCACTATCATTGGAATCTTGTGATGTTCTCTCAACATCCTACACTCACTCAGACATTGCTTGAAGACTCTTATGTCTCCGTGGGCTTGGGGTGTCTTTATTTAGTGGTCTTGGAACTTTCTCCAACTTCCTCTCTGACATAGCCTAGTCCTACATATTGAGGTAGTTCCACCACTTGGATGGGATTCACAATGCCTTGGCCATTAAGTCCTATTCCCTTTCCTTCATATACCATCTTCTTCAGTAGATTCAAACCAATGCCCTTAGTGTTCCTTTCAAATGCACCAATATCATCATCATAATGAGAACATGAAACTAAAGAATGATTGACACTATTTACCTCAGTTTTCTATTTTGAAGTGGGTGAGGATGGATTCACTAAGCCTTCATTGCACTTCAACTTTTCCAAGGCCTCTTTTGTGGCTTGTAACTGAAGCTACAATCCTTGCTTCTCCTCATTTGCTTCTTGTAGCAATTTTCTCAATTCTACATTTTGTGTTTGAATTCTTTGGTTGATCTACTCAGGTTCTTGGAGCCATTCATTCTTTGATGCTTCGCCCATCATTGGCCCAACACCTGCAATCCCAATAGCTTCGATATTCATCTCATCATCTTAATCAAAACCCATGTCATGTTGCACTATAGGAATAATTTCCTGCTTCCCTTTGCTATCGTACTTCTTAGACTTTAACTCTAGATGTAGTTTCCAACAATTCTCCTCGTCATTCCATTCTTTCTTGCAATGAGCACAAGAGAGCTTTTCTTCCTTTTTCTTTTTTGTCGTTGTCTTCTTTGCATGGTCGTCTTGCTCATGGTTTCCCCCATTTTCAACATGAATTGATTTCACACTAGCGTAATCTAGATTAGTGGGATCAAAGAACAAAAATGAGTGACAAATATAATTGTGTAAAGCGCCATTATATTTCATCAAAGTTTCTAGTGAGTCTAAAGGAATATTCAATTCCAATGCTTGCTTCCCAAAATCTTTTGTAAAAATTTGAACATTCTGACCTTTACCCTGTCTCAAATATTTCCACTCCATCATGGATTTTTTCTTGTAACCCAATAGGTACAATTTTCCTCTTAATGCAGATGTAAATTCAGACCATGGTGAAAGGAGTTTACCATTATGCTTACTACCATTCTAAAGTTTTCTCTCCCACCATGCAAGAGATGTGCCTTCCTGTCGAAGAGATGCTAACTAGATATTCACCTCTTCCTTTTCGATCTATTGTATGTGGCAATAGACTTCAATATATCTAATCCAAAATTTTGTCTTTTTTGCATTAGATTCTCCATTAAGCATAGGCAAATCAAATATCACATCTAAATTCAATAATGGTTTTCTAGCAACATTGTTATGATGATTGTTAGAATTATGATAATGAGATGAAGAACTGAAAATTCACTTGAAGATGGAGATTGAGGTTTAGGAGGGTCTCCTCCATTTCCTTGATTTACGAAGCATTGTCCTCTGCTTTCTCTTTCTTCTTCTTTTCCTTATTTTCCACTTTATTTTTATAATCTACAAACAATTTATCTACCAAGTCTACTATCATATAGAAAGCTTTATGGAAAGAATTTTCTTTCTTGGTATGAACATCGTCATTATCCATTTTCTTCCTTCGTGTTGCACACCCAAACTTGGGGTTAAAAGACTCGAGTTTTCCTTCACCCTCTTTGAGTTTGGCTCTGGTTATCATCCACACTTGCAATTCACATAAAAAGGAAGGCCACTCTGATACCAACATGATCCATGATCTTTTCTTCGATGATATTAGCATAATTGCATAAAAGAGCATGTAATACCATAAATACAACTCTTTAAGAAGAATCAACACATAAATAAACTATACAGACAATGCACCAATTTTTGATAATGAAGTTCACCCACAATGTGTGAGCTACGCCTCTGGGCCCAACTTCAAAGTGGAGAGGCCTCTTTATTCATATCAAAACAAATAAAGGAAAGTACATGGAAAAATACATCACTATACCTCACTTATGGGAGCAACTTGAAAATGGGCTACTCAAATTTGAAATCTGATCGCACTAGTGAAATCCTTGTCAAATTCTGAGTAAAATGAGTATAAACTCAGCTGGGTTCTGACATTGTCAATTCTGCACCCCTAAGATCTCCAAGATTTTACAGTGGAAAGAATATTATAAATAATATACCCTAGGAATATTCCCCTAAAAAATTTCTCTCACTTGGTTCTGTGCGCAAGGTTCCATTTGGCTCTCTTGGTTCCCCTCGCTTTTCATTTTCCCTCCATCGGCCGTGGCTTCCTATCATATGACATATTATGGGTTTAAACCCCACAAACCCTTTTTTTGGTACAAAAAACAATACATTAAGTTTAGCGGCGAGTTTCGCAGAGCTGCCAACTTTTTCCCGATCGCCATATTTGACCGTGACTAAAACCTGTCACCAAATTTATCCTGGCATTTCTAAACATAGCCACTAGTATTTCCAACTTGGCTATGGAAAAATTTGTCTAATGCCAAGTTTGATTGGAAATTTGATTAGCTATAACTTTTGCATATGAACTTATATTGAGGTGTTGTTTGCACTATTAGAATCGTCTTGACGAGATCTTCAACTTGATGTTGGTTTTACTTATATTTGTGGACTTCAATTTTTAGGCCTTTTGGGATCCTTGTAGATCAAGAACCCAAGGAACAAAAGAATATTTTCATAATGAAATGACGTGGGTAAATCCACATAACCAATATGAAAACTAAGAACCAAGACATGGAACATTGAAAGATCAAAATGTATTTATGGTCCAGGGGAAAAATATAATAACAATGTTGTAATCCTACCTAGTGTAAGTCAATTGTGAAATTACTTCCCCTATGGAATATGGGGTCATATTCCATCTTTAAATAACTATGTTGTACATTCTATTGACATGGAGATAATGAAACATTCACATGTGCAAGGATGAAAGAGTTGTTCACAATAAATTGTAATTTGATTAAAGATTATTAAGCATGAGAAAAGGGAAGATTTGGTGCGGCTGGGGCTAGAACCAATGACTGTAAAAGAAGAAATTGGACGAAGAAAAGCTGGAAAACAAGGATAAGAAAAACTATTTATCACAAAACAATGAATTAATTAGAGACCATAAAATATAAGTTAGAATATACCAATGTCCACTTTCAAGGGAAAAGGATTCAAGGGATAGGAAAGTCAAAGTGTAAATTTGTAGGGCATGGTAATTAGTGCCACACCCATACAATACTCTAGAAAAATAAAATTGGAAACTTCTATTGAAATTATTAGTAAGGAATTCTACATCTAAAAACACACCCCACAGTGAAAATATTTATAGCATGATGGTGTTGTGGCATCAATCCCACCTTTTTCTATTAACTAGAACCTAAAAAGTTGCATGAAAACCTACTTACCTAATTTCTAAGACACCATTCCAAAACCAAGTTTCAAATTATAATTTCTTAATATAGGGTGATAATATAAACTTAGAAGTACTTCTAACTAATGCACCTAGGCTAATTTTAGAAATTTCCTTACATCTGAATTGTAAATGCACTTTCTAATTTCAATAAAGAAAAGCAATCCAAAATCCGGGAAAAGAATTCTAAAAATAGAAAAACTACTTTTAGCTATGAACAATTGAAACTTGAAACTAACTACAATTGGCACATGCATGTTTGTCTCTCTACCTTTTCCTATATTTCTTGCACTTCATGGAAGCATTTGCTAATGTTGTTATTGCATCATCAAAAGTGCTTCTCTTTGTGAAAAAAATTGGAGAAAGGATTTGTGAAGTGTAGTGTTGGAACCAATGTGTCTGTCATGTTGAAGGAGAACATGAATTGGTAAAAAGTCAATAACAGTCCCACTTTCCGATGAAAGTGTTTTCCCCCTGACCAAGTATCTCCTTTAACAATTTCAATTTTATGTTAGCTAGAGCATAGTAAAAAAAAATCACGTGTGAATCTAAAGGAACATACTCAAGAACCATTACTCCCTTTTAAACTCTCTTGATGAAATGGTATCGAATATCAATATGCTTGGAAAGATCATGAAAAATCATATTCTCATAGGGCTTGATGCAACTATGAGTGTCATGATAAACAAATATAGGAAACTCTATTATCAACTTGTGAAGCCATAAATGGCTTCACAACCAGTGGAACTCCTTTCCATATGCTATTCCTCTATTTATTTGAATGCAATTGTTTGTTTGCTTCATGTCAAACCAATATATCAACCGTGAACCCATACTAAAACAAAACCATGCTTGCATCTCTCACCTAGTGAGAATCAACAAATCCATGGAGTACCAACTGACCATCTCATATTTAAGAAATATCGAACAATGGCTTTGGGGATCAAATCACATACTTCATATTAATGTAATGAATTTTCTTGGCTTCAATCATGAAATGCGTTGATGTATTGACATGAAAAATTACATTAGCTGTGATATTCACTAGATACATAAGGGAATTAATCAATTACCCATAAATAGAAGGCTCTACAAATTTGATTCTAAAATAGTGTATATCTTTCCATTTGGAACCATAGGAGTGAATAAGTGTTGATTTGGGGTAGCATTGCATGTGCTCTAGCCACGAAAATTGGTGGAGAGGCTAAAACACATGCGATCTCCAATACCCGGAAATGGTTTGTGTAGAATCTAACTAGTTTGGGAGATATTAAAATAATTAATATTTGTAATGGAGTCCGTAAGTCTAAACTTAGGGAAAATAAAATATTAATGTGAATTGATATAAAACTGAGTTAGAATGGTCCAAAAGTCATGTATCAATCTAGATCTAAGCTTAGCCGTTGATTAGGGACTTAATCTTAGTCGTTGAATTGTCAACGAGAAAAGTATAAGAGGACGCTTGGGGGTCACTTGGAGAACACACCGAGTTGATCAAGAATTCGATTTCTCGGGGTAGGGCTTGTTGAGAAAATCAAAGGAGTGATCAGAGTTGTAGCTGAGGGGAAGTGAATGCAGTAGCAGAGAGGTAGAGATAGTACCGAGAGCATCAACGCAGAACTGGGAGAGGGTTGACACAGAGCCATATAGAGGCCACGCAGAGGCAACCAGGAGTTGGAGCCTGAGAAGGGCCAGTGTGGGAGACACAGAGGCTCTAGAGGCTGACACAGAGCCCTGAGAGGCTGACGCTAGGCCAAAAAGGCTAACGCTAGGCCAAAGAGGCTGATGTTGGGCTAGAGAGGCTGACGCTAGGAGATTTCGTGGGGCAGATTAGGGTTTATATCTGTATCCAACTGAGAGGTACTACTATCGAGGGAATTCTTTGTTAGGTGAGCCATTTATAGAACCCAAATTGTATTTTGAAACTGCTTAATAATAAAACCCTCAAATAGCTGCACTGGTTTTCCCGCATTGGGTTTTTCCAGGGACATTAGTCCAAAAATAATGGTGTCACTTATATGCTTGCTTTTCCTTCAGTTGATGATTTGTATGTGTTGAGACTGTACTTGTATTTATTTTTAGTATTTACATGGTAAATGACTTGTTAATTAACATAACAAGTAGGAAGAAATAAATCAGAAAGTACAGGAAGGATTTCTAACAGTTAGAATTAGAAATTCCAACATGGTATCAGAGTGTGGTTGCAGATCACAGGACAAATAAGGACATCAACTAAGCAGAGTAGCAGTAGCAGAAACATTGTCTTGAGTGATAGAAGTTGTTCCTAGTAGAAAAGTAGCATGAAAGAGGTGATGTAGTAACTGCGTCATTAGTTCGAGCTGGGAAGAGGATCAACACAGTGGCAGAGAGGAGCAGACCTGGCCTATGCAGTGTCCGGTCACCTTTCTCATTGAGGAACGATTGACGCCCGTGGTCAGGATGTGCGGATTTCGCTAGTGCTGGGATTGTACAGAGCCTTGAGGCTCTAATCTTCAGTTTGTTGGGGCATAGGAGGCTGTGAGTAAGTTGCGGAGTGAAGTTGGTGGGGTACTATAGTTAGAAAAATACCTAACAGGGAAACGAACAAGGAGGAGGGAGTTGCTACTGAGGATTTCTAGCCAAGAAATCCAGATCAAAGTGGGGGCATCTCAACATTGGCAGAGGGGTTTTCAAGAGGGAAATCAAGGCTCAGAGGGAGTCACACCAAAAAATTCTAGGAGGGAAGTAGAGAAACTTGGAAGAGTCGAAAGAGGAGCAGTGAAATGATAGTGAATGGGGTAAGAGATCAGGATAGACTAGACGAAGCCTCAAACTTTCTAGTCTAGAAGGCTAGGATCTTGTTCGTTCTAGACATGAATCATCTCAAGCACTTTGCCTTGAACATGATATCGATCCCAGTTGACCTGGTTGAGAACAAAAAGTATGAGGAGGCAATGGCGAGGGAAAAGAGCATCATCCTTGATGGGGTTAAGGACCATGTAGTATCACATATTGCCAAAAAGGACATGAAAAATGTGATGTGGGAGGCCCTGAAAAAATTGTATCAGCATACTTCCATGCAGAGGAAGATGATTTTAGAAAATCAGCTGTGGTCATACCAGATGAAGAAGGGAGAACAGATAGACACCTTCCTCGGTTGATTGAAGGAGATTCAGGATCAGCTGACTCCATAGGGGCCACGCTAGATGGGGAGATGTTGGTGAGGACCGTATTGAACGCAGTCTAAGAGGATTGGGAGGTATTTGTCCAGAGAATATTGGGTAGGTCGATCCTTCTAGATTGGGAGGAACTGTGGGCAACTCTTCGCCAAGAAGAGATTAGAAGGCTAACCAAGGTGAGAAGCAGCGACAAGGGGGTTATAGTCAATAAGGAGGAAGAGGAGGATGTTTCCCTAGCATCTGAGTGAAAGCAAGAGAAATGGAAGAAGAAGGACCTCTCTAAGGTCAAATGCTTCCACTGCGGGGAACTAGGTCACTATGTGAGCCAATGTATGAGGAAGAAGAGCAAGGGAGGGGCTTCTGAGACCAAGGTTACACCAGTAAGAGTGGATAATTAGTGGAGATAGATGATGACTGTGCCATGAGTGCTCATATTCCACTTGAGAGGAAGTGGGGAGACATCAAGCTATAGTCAGACAGAATATAGGCGATGAGGGGAAGGATCCTCTAGGTACCCAACCTCTTGGATTATACCTTGCTACGGGAGCCCTAAAGAGGAGTAGCAAGACTGGAGGATGTCAGTAGAGACGGATACAAATGGAGTGACAGAGGGAGATATAGTGCAAGAGTCCCAGGACAACATGAAGTAGCAGTGTGAGATGCATAGAGTTGTTGCAACATCACAAAGGTTAGAGAGGGAGCACTTGTCAGTGACAGTGAGAGCTTCAGCATCAGGAGTGTTTCTAGCCTAACGGAGATGTCAGAGTTGGGAGATTAGTTACTTACTCCTCAGTAATTGAGTTGCAGTGTAGCAATTAGCAGTGGCAGTGCTATGGGCAGCATGATGCAACATGATGAGAGGGGATGCAGTGCAGATGTAGCAGTGGAAGTGGCAGGGCCATGGGCAGCAACATGGATGCAAAGGGAGCTGCCATATAGATGTTGTAGTGGTAGTGGTAGGGCCATGGGTAGCAGTACATGATGCAACAGTGTAGAGGATGTTAGGCAGCAGGCCTAGCATCATCACAAGGACCGATGCCATATGATCAGGGTGATGCTCAGTGAAGAGTATTACTAGAGCACAATCCTCGCTAAGAGGGAGTGTTGATTTCGGGTAGTATCGGATGTGATCTAGCCATGAAAATTGGTGGAGAGACTAAAGCACATGAGATCTCCAATACCCATAAATGGTTTGGGCAGAATCTAAAGAGTTTGGGAGATATTAAAATAATTAATATTTTTAATGGAGTCCCTAAGTCCAAACTTAGGGAAAATAAAATATTAATGTGAATTAATATAAAACTGAGTTAGAGTGGTCCAAAAGTCATGGATCAAGCTAGATCTAATCTTAGTCATTGATTAGGGACTTAATCTTGGCCGTTGAATTTTCAACGAGAAAAGTATAAGAGGAGGCTTGAGGGTCACTTGGAGAACACATCGAGTTGATCAAGAATTTGATTTTCTGGGGCAGGACTTGCTGAGGAAATCGAAGGAGTGATTAGAGTTGCAGCTGAGGGGCAGTGAATGTAGTAGCAGAGAGGCAGAGATAGTATAGGGAGCATCAACACAGAAGCTGAGAGAGGGTTGACACAGAGCCAACTAGAGGTCACGCAGAGGCAACTAGGAGCTGCGCAGAGCCTGAGGAGGGCCAATGTGGGAGACGCAGAGGCTCCAGAGGTTGACGCTGGGCTAGAAAGGCTGACATTGGGCCAAAGAGGCTGATGCTGGGCTAGAGAGGCCGATGATGGGCCAAGAGGCTGATGTTGGGCCAGAGAGGTTGACGCTGGGCCAGAGAGGCTGACGTAGACCTTAGACGCTGATGCTCGAAGATTTCGTGGGGCATATTGGGGTTGATATTTGTCTCCAACTGATAGGTACTACTACTGAGGGCATTCTCTGTTGGGTGAGCCATTTCTGGCACCCAGATTGTATTATGAAACTGCTTAATAATAAAACGCTCAGATTGCTGCACCGTTTTCCTGCATTGGGTTTTTCCGGGGACATTAGTCGAAAAATAACGATGTCACTTGTGTGCTTGTTTTTCCTTCAATTGATGATCTGTATGTGTTGAGACTGTACTTGTATTTATTTTCAGTATTTACATGGTAAATAACTTGTTAATTAATAGAACGAGTAGGAAGAAATAAATCAAAAAGTAAAGGAAGAATTTATAACAGTTAGACTTAGAAATTCCAACAATAAGGGTTTTCAATGTACTATTCTAAATATCTTCAAAAGCTCCAATCTAAGGATACCTCTTAGAGTCACAATCACTAATTCTATGTTAGGAACAAATTCTCCAACTCTTTACAATTGATCTCTAAGACAAGATATCCTCATTATGTAGGATTGCACAAAATCTCCTTTTTTCATATTTGTATCTTTGAGTTGATATTTCAAGGCGATGATTTCATTCAAATTATTGAATTCATACATGCCAACTACTTTATCATAGATTTCCTTAGACCTTCTCAAGTTTCCAACATATGCAAGTAAATTATCTTGTAAACCATCAACTATAATTTGCTTTGATTTTAACTCACCTTTCTTATGATTTTTCTTGACAGCAACAGAAGCATTCTTTGGAGGCTTATGTACTTTTCCTTGAATGTAGTCCAAAAAGTCATTGGTATCAGCTATGCTATCCAGCTTGACTTTCCATGCAAAAAAATTGGATGAATCACCCAACTTATCATTTTCCTTGAAGAAAGAAGTCATCTTGACTTGGCTAGATCAACTCTTTCAACTTTCCAAAAATGATTGCTTCAATTATTGTCTCCTTTTGGGATTGTCCTTCACCTTGGATATGATTCCATGTTAAGTTGTCAAATTGTTCTATGTTGCATCAATTACTTTAGTCTAATTCAATACTTCAATTAGCAGTCTTTAAATTATCAATTAGTCTTTCCATTCATCAATAGTAATTGGAGATAGAACAATGAATGAAATGAAAAAGGAGACAATCAACACATCAATAAGAGACACCAGGTTTGGTCAAATACCATGGAAAAACCCCATGAGGCGGAAGCTCTTTGAAATTCTTCTTCTATTAGATTTCCATAAAATGTTTAGCAAAGGTACAATGAGCCCAATACAATATCATCCAACAAAATAACCCAATAAATTTATTAAATAAGTTTCCAACATCAGAATATATTAGAGACAACTTTTCCCGTCTATGGTCAACTTCAGTCCTCAGTGAAATCTGAGTCAAAATTCTTGGTTGCATGCATGGAGAGCTTGTGTGAGCGACTGAAGGTGTCTAGTCACTCCTTTTATTCCTTCAAGCCAATGAATATGGTCAATTTTTCTCTATGACATGCATGCAACTATAGCCCAAAACCTTAAAACAAATGTGAGCCTTAGCCCCAGTAATTTTGGACCTTTGCAAACCTCTGTTGTCATCCCTACCTCAGACTTGTGCAAGCCAATCAATTAAGAAGAGAAGAAGAATATGTTTGGTGATTTCCAAATGAGCTTAAGGTAACTTTCATTTATAGGCTTCCAGGGGAGTCCAATTTTCTTTAGGGCCAACCTTGTCCAAATGTGCATATGTGGGATTTTCTTCATAAGCACACTTTCCCATGTCCAAAATTGATGATATTTAGGTCAATTTTGGTCCTCTCAAAAAGAGGAATTCAATGAAATAATTATCTCCATAAAATGAGCTATCTAAAGTGGAATTTTATCGTATTTTCTTAATTTAACAGGAAGAGGGATCCCGACTTATTGAGAGCAAGAGAGGTTTTTCCTTCAAATATTGTTATGTATCTCTGAAATTAATATCCTCACCTTAATTTTATCCTTTAAATTATCTACTTGATTGGATTATCATGTAGAAGCACCACTAAATTACCACACCGAGTAAAGAATCAAGATTCTAAAATAGATATAGACATCATGGTTTTGCTTATGTATTTTGGTTTGAATGAATCATATTTTCCAGCCAGACATTGTTGACTATAAAAGAAGTGTAGGCCCAAATAAAGAAGAGGAAGAAACATTAGCCAAGAGTTTCTCATCATCACAATTTCCTTTTAAACAGTTTTCCACATTGTTCTCTTAAGCCATACAAGAACAATTTCCATGCATGGTCTTAGTGAACAAAATCCAAACGAAAAGACATGACAAACAAGAAATACAAAAGCAAAAAAATAAAGCAAATGCAAGACTTAAAAGAAAAGAAGCATGAGAGATAGGAAGAAAGAGGCAAAGAAAATGCAAAATCTAGATGCAAAGCAAAATACAGGGTCAATGAAACGCAAAAGAAAGCTAAAATGCAATCATACCTACTCCTAATCTAACAAGCTAGAAGGTCAGGGTTAAGTGTAATGAAATTTCCAATGTAGCCACCAAGGTTTCTCCTGACTTGCACGTAGAAAGATACGAGCAATTAAAATCAATATAAAGAAATGTGCAAAAGTAAATATAAGAATTTCAATATCTTGCACAAGAAATTGAAGGTATTTCCTAGAGGCAGAGAGATGTGTCATAACAATTAACTTTAACTAGTCTGCAACTTTACCTTGTCAATGACAACAATGATCATACAAACATTGAAGGCTTCTTGTGAATGTACATTCACGCATATTTTCAGTCTTAATTAACATCAAGTAAGATTTCAACTTATTATTAGCAAAATAGCTTGCTAAGCAAGATGTTTCCAACCAATCATAGATTCAATCATGGAATTCAAAAAAATCCTTTTAAGGGCTTTGAAATTTTCGAGAAAATGAATTTTCAATTAACTCAATCAAATTATAAAGATAATATTGTGAGATAAAATCAGTCTAATATTGTTCAAGAGCCTCATCAAGATTTTGAGAACCTGACTTAACCATGAACAAGGGTTGAAGTGCCTAATTTGCTTAACAATTATCTGCACAGTGAGATTATAAACCATAGAGATCAATTAGTTCAACATGATCAATTGATGTCAAACAACTATCATCAGATATGATAATGGGAAAATCATTAGTTGCATGACATCTTTTAGACCCAATTTTAGGATCAAATGGTTGTGTTAGGGCATAAGATTTTTGATCCTCGATTGGTTCCCTTTATATTTGATTACACACTAGACTAGAAACATAGAAATAATGAATGCTAGTATAGAAAATATATGAAACTAGTCAGGGTACAATGAATCAATATATATTGAATCATATTCAACCTTTGTATCAATTTGGGAGATTAAACTGTCAAGATAAGGGGTTTGATTCAGGAAATAACACAAACATTTTCTAACACTTGAGAGAATATCTTGTGCCACAAGGAAAATTATTAGCATCACAATATTCACAAGAAAGATCAAGAGTCAATCATTTACATAAGCATTTAACAGATATGGATCTTTCAGCCGATGATAATATTTGTCATGATAATCAAAATAATCGACTTCATAGCTCAACGCATCCATTAAAGGTATACATTCCAATCCTGTATTTGATATGGGAGATTTGCATGATGATGAGGTAACCAAAGAAAAACTCTCCATCTGATCAGAAATTGGATCTTGAAATATATGAAAATTAACTTGGAAATGTTGAAAATATTTCAGAAATGAGTTTGCATCCAATGAAATATTATGAAGGAAAGAGTTTTTTGAAGAAATCTAGATTTTTTCTAGTTTGGGGATCTCATCAGGGTCAAAAGAACATGACATAACCATCAACGAGCGTTGAAGTGCCTCGATTCCATGACAAATCCCAAAACTTTAAAATGTTGAATAATTACATTTTGATCCCTAGGTGAGATTGTGAATTGCATGTGAACAACTACTAGAGGTTATTTCAAAAAGATCATTATTATCTTGATAGCATCCATCTACATCACTGGTTTGATCATATTTCACAAGTTCAACAAATAGATTAATCAAGACACAATATTCTTATGACTGTGTATCTGAGGATGTATAGATTAGAGAAATTCATGAGTAACCTGAACTAAAGAATTATCCTGATGCAAGACTATAATTTGCAAAGGATGCCTGATGATTTTATTGCTTTCTTCTTCATCATGTGAAACCTTACCATCTTGTGTCAATTCAAGATCTTGTTCATTAGATTGTGAAATTAAAGAGGAGGGCATATCTTCATCATGATTTAATTCATTACAAGCAATAGGACACAAGGGATGGCAGGTTGAAGAAGAAGTATCCATAAGAAAATCTTCTTTGACCAGATCAAATTCTATATTTAAACCATTCAAATCAAGGTCTTCTTGATAAATCAAGAAATCAGCCCATTTACCTAGGAATCCATCACCACGCACATCAATGGAATCATTTTGATCAAAATTATGGTTGAATAAGGCTTTCTTTTGATTAAGAGCTTTGATTTCCTTTGCCTGATTGCTGAGATCACTAGATTCTAGATCAACCAAGAATGAAAGAAAAAAATATCGACTTGGAGGATTTTGAAAGAGAGAAGAGGGATTAAAATCGTCTTCACACTCTTGTCCCTCTACCTATGGAGTGTGACCACCTTGTATCAGATCAAAACTTGGACCAACAAATTGAGAATTGAGAGTATATAGAGAACCAACTGGTGGAGTGTATTGATAAAGCAAATCAAGGTAAAAAGGGTCATGAGATGTAGATGATAGAGGATGACATGTTTCCCTTGAAGAAATACTACTTTCCATGGTATCTGATTCCAAATTTTTATGATCTTTAGGAATCTTTTCCTTAGAATCCATGGATTTATTAGAACATTCAAATTTTCCTCATGAAAAGAGATACAATGAGGATGAGATTAATGGATGAACAAACTAATTTTTAGATTTCTCAACTTCAACAATAACACCAAAGACAACCTTGTTAAGCAATGAAAAGGGAGGAGGACAAGGGAAAAAAGGAACAATAGGTTCCTCCTATGAGATTGAAGGTGTCTCACGATTAATAAAAGTTGGGAGAGAACTATTAACGAAGGATTCATATTCATATTGTTTCAAGGAGGTTTGAACCAAGCACTTAAACTTTTCTATGAACAAATCCCAATCCACATATTCTTCACGAATCTCATAAGTGAATAAATTCTATTGGTAAAGTCCTTTATTGATTCATCGAGTTTCATTCTAAGTTGATTAATCCTTTTATAAACATCTTGGTAATCACAACTGTCAAAAACTTGATGAATCTCCTGAAAGAGTTGTTCAAATGAATGAATTGAAGCAGATGTTAAATTATGACACCATAGTTTAACTCGACATTCAAGTGTGAGGGTGAATAATTTACAAGGAACATATTCAAAAATAACTTCATTAAGATAACAAAACTTAAGAAATTGAGATGCATGCTTAACTATGGATATTGCACCATCATCATCAAACTTTAACTGAGACAAGCTGTAAAGAAGTTCCACAGGGAGTGTAAGATTTTCTCTATTAGAAAAACATCATAGGATTAAAATTTGGGAATGAACCATTCAAGATAAGAGATTCAAATAAGAGTCAATGGGCACAATTTTTCATCTAGCCCTCCTTCTAGTGCCAACTATTGACGGTGTTGGAAATACATCAACCAAGGGGGTCTCCTCGGTATGAAGTAGCAGCTACACCTCACACAATTTGTAGTAGGAACCCCAACTAGGAAATAAGGTCAGTTTCCATTATCCTTAGGAATTTTCTTTGGCTACAATTATCAACATAAGAGATTATACAAACAATCTTTGTAACAAGAAAGTAAGTTGACACTATGAGGCATACAATTGCAATGCATATAACATACTTTCACGACAAGGGAAAGAGAGAGTTAGTCTCTAGAAGAAAATCAATAATACTATCCTAAAGGAGACACATAAGAGCATGGAAGGAATCATTAGTTAACCTACAAAGTAGTTCAAAAGATAACAATGATCATAAAATAAAGTAACAATACACATTCAATAAGATGCATACCAAAGCCAAGGAAATAGTTCATTTTCATTAGTATGTGTTAACATGAACATACACCACAAACAATGAATGAATAGGCTCACAATCATTCACAACATATGCATGAAAGTGTTTCGGATCGTAGAGCTTCATATATTAAGTGAAATTCCCAAGATACACGATTACAATACTGCCACACTAGCCCCAATCGTGGGATATTAAGTCACCACTTGCTCCTCCAAACAAAGATCTTCTCTCCTATGCCAAACTAGAGAAGCCAATATGAAAAGTCCAAATTCCAAATTCCCTTCTCTTGAGCTATGGGGGTGTATTGATAACAAATGAAATGACTCTCTACCTCTCATGTGACTCCTGACCTCCCTCATGAATCTTGAGTTTATACTATGAATTTTTTAATTCCTACATGACCTTTGAGCTTCTTCATGAGTTTAGAACTTTACTAGTGACTTTTCACATTCCATGTGGGACCCTTGGTTTTCCACACATTTTATGTTTTCTCATTTTTAGAAATTAAATAATTACATTCCACATGTAATGTGGAAAACTACATTGACACATATGACTTTGTAATGACACTTGGATAAGCTATGATGTTGCAATGATGACATGGACTTCATTGTATAGTGCCAATGCCAAGATTCTCTACTTGCTGCTATGACTTTGACATATTCATGATGGATCATGATTGGTACTTCATCTTCACCCTACAAATGTATAGGTGAGTGTTATAACCTTCCAAGTCAGCATGATTTGCCATGTCTTTGCCTTGGTCCAAGATTCTTTCATGTTATTCATGATGGTTCTTTCTTTTGCTCCTTCTTTGCAAGTGCTCTCTTGTATCCTCTCCTTGATAACCTCCCTTGAGGGTTACCTTGCCATGTTGAAATGATAACAGCTGCACATGAAGTATACTCATGAAAATCCAACATCAATCAGGAAACCACATATTCTACTTTTTCTTGCTCATGGAATATGTTGACTGTGATGAAGCAATAAACAAGGGTTTTTAGAGTAGGAGGCTGAAAATTGCATAGTTGGGCATCACAAGGGTTGAGGGATAACATCACTATTGGTTGGAATTGCACCATGCATAGTAGGAGGCAAGACAAGGAAAGGGATTATGTAGTGAGGGGTTTCAGTAAGCAGGAGTGGCAAGATTGGCCATTGTAACTGCACAATGCACAGTAGTTGAAGAGGTAGCTTAGGGGATTACGCAGTTGGGCATGAAAATGATACAGGGAGGCTCCATTGTCCACTGCAACTACGCATTCTGAAATATAGGATAAGGTACTACACAGTTGACAGGGTTAAGCATCCAAAGTGATGGTCCAGACTCCAAGGTTGCTCAGTGTACAGTGGAGGGAGATTGTCATGTAGGACTTCAAAATGTGTAGTTCCAAGAGGAAGAGGAAGCTTCACAATGACTTAGGAATATGCAGTCCAAATTTACAAAAGGGATAAGGTTAGCAAGTTGCAAAGATAGTGAAAGATCTGAAAATGACTAAGTGTGGGATCAATGAAACAAGAGAGAGTAAGACATGCAAACAAACCATGAAATAGTGATCTCACACTTAAATGCCATCAACAAAAGTCAAAGAATGCACATTACCAAAGACCAACATGCATACCTTGAAACGGTAGCAAGATGACATTTATTTCTAAGTGAAATAGTTGAAACATAGCTTTGCAATACTTAGAGTTCAAGTTATGAAATGAGTGTCGATTGCAGCCAGAAGGTGTGCTAAGTTGTGGGAGAGTATCTAACACATATCCTTATGTTATATATGATCAACTAATCTAGTAGAGTGTTCTAGAACAACCTATAGTGGTGTGCTAAGGCCTAACACATGTAGGAGTATAAACAGTTAAAAACAACACTTGTGATAGTAAGAAAAAGTGAAAACGACACTTGCAAAGGCCAAATAAAGTGAAAATGACGCATGTTAAAGCATAGAGAAAGAAAACACAACACTTGTGAAAGCGAAAGAAAGAAAAAATGATAGTCATGAAAGTGAAAATGATACTTGTGAAAGAAAAAGGTGCACAAGAGAAATAATTGAGAAAACAAACTAGGATGATGGTTCACTTTCAACTAACAGTGGGAGAGACTATTAACTAGAATTGTGCACTGACTGTCCATAGGGATTGGGAAATCTCAGTCTCTAAGAATGTGCAATCATTGTCACCAAATATTGCACAAGCACATTCTCTTAGGACTAGAAAATCATCATGCACAAGGAACTACGCAATCATAATCTTTAGGCATTATGCAGTCACTACCATAAGGATTTGTGCAATGGCTATCATCAAGTATTACATAGTGCTTGAATTTTTAGGGTGCACATTGACTGCTAAGATTGTTATAAAAGGGTGATCTTATTAATGCATCAAAGGTTAATCATGTGTAATCAAGTGACTTCAATGGTTATGATATCACAAGAAAACTTAAGGACTTAGAGAAGCATCAACCAATCACAAAGTGACTATGATTAACTTGGAATGATAGATCATAAGGTCACAAGGAGGCTCCAAAATTCAAGTGTAGTAAAAATTTTGGAGGATGTTTGTCACAGTGACAACAGGTACCAAACTAGACAACCTCTAACCAAAAACCTCACATCCCCCATCAGCTCCTATCTTGTCAGCTAGGAATGTTCTAGAGTCTTGCGGCTCTAGGAGTTTTGCTACCCTCAAGATTCTTCTAGGTACCTTTATAGACTTTCATCTAGGAACTCGTATCCCTTTCCTTATTAATTATTCACTGAATAGGGTTACCATCTTTTTATAGACTTGATCTCCCCTTTTTCTTTATGTTATAACATCATAATATAACTTTATATTATGATACATTTTTTTCGTAGAGTCTCGACCCCTCATACTCTTTTGTCCCTCAATTTAATGCACAATGAAAAGTTAGATAAAAGTCATGTCATATAGGCTTAATGCCTTGACCATCATATACCTAGGCACCTAGGGCTTAATGGAACTTGGTTGACCAACCTAATAATATAGGTTTGATGTGCCAATTACATTGGCACACTGGCCTTAAAAACATGTCAGTGCCTTGGCCCACTGTCCTAACATATATACAAATAGAGGTATGAATTTTTGCTCACTAGCCTATTCAACATTTCGATTCAATAGCTTATGTGTCACATGTACATGTATATTACAATTCAGGGTCTAAGTTGGGGGTATTACATTGGTGGACCTTTCATTTAAAATCAAACCAACTGGCTACCAATGGGTCTACAAGAACAAGTACAAATTATGGTTCACTTGACAAGCACAAAGAAAGGCTTGTGAAAAAATGATTTGCATAGAAAGTAGATGTTTATTATGAGGGACTTTTACCCCCACAACATGGGGCATCATATGAATCCTCCATTCCATTAAGTGTGAAGCTTGATTATATTCTTGATTCAAAGGACTTGTTTCAGCCATGTTTAGATTCCAGTCCCTGATGGGGGGTGTGGGGGGGATTGCTCCCTTTCTATTGTTGCTGAGGGGTCCATTATTACTGTCTAAGGGGTTACGAAAGTATAATTTAGAGAAAAATTTCCTTGTAAAATATTATAATTTCGTACTCAACCTGGGTTTTTCATTTGGAAGAAGATATGATAGTAGAGGTGATGTTAATTTAGGGTTTTTCCCCCTAGAAGGAAACCCTCATTTTATATGAGGGAATGGTATTGAAAATGCATATTATTCTGTATGAGAAAAAGAGAGGAGACTACGTGAGAGTAAAGTGGAAGTTACAACAGATTTGTTGTAGGTTGTATCCCTTTAGTTTGTTGGATAATATAGAAGGAAGGATGATTATATCTCGGTGGACGTAGCCCAAATTGGGTTAACCACATATATATGTGTATTTCTTATTTTATGAGTTTATCTGTATGTTTACACAATATTTTATGTGTTCCATTGCTTTGTTATTTAATTTCTAACAAATGGTATCAGAGAAGAAGGTTTATTTGGATGATAAATTCGCAGGGAAGAAGGGTTCCTGGTTCAAGTGGGAGCAATGGCAGAAGATGGTAGGTTTAGGGTTGAGAAATTCAATGAACAAAATTACCAATTATGGAAGATGAAAATGGAGGATTATTTTTATAAAAAATGTAGCTACCTATCATTGAAAATAAATCACAAAAGACGATGATTATGACAAATGAAGAATGGGAGATTCTCGACTGTAGTGTCCCTTCTTGGTGAGATAGCTTTGATGACACTTAGAGAGGGTGATTTTGAGATAATGATATAATATTATGCGTGAGAAACTTATGTACATGATTATATTCTATAGACCTGGTTTGGGTCACCTAGTTGTTGTGTGCTTAGGATAATATCTATGGTTGTGTGTATAAGAATTGATTTTGGTTAAGAACATATTATCAATGTTTTCTCTTTTGGTATCTTAGTTTGACAATATGTGTATGACATGGATTTTGATTCATGATTGAGACACATAAATCCATGGGTGATTACAGTTATGTGGAACATATGGTTAATTATGATTTATGGATGATACATGATTTATATGATTATATATGTTTAATCTTGTAATGAGCAAGATGTGGCAAGTACATAGTTATTTGCAAACAAGGATGCTCAAATTATAAATGACTGTGGAAATCATGATACATGATTTTATGATTTTATATGATTAATCTTGTATTGACTAGGATGTGACATGGAACATGGTTATTTTCAAACAAGGATGTTCAAATTTTAAATGGTTTCGGAAGTCATTTGCCTAGAACCAAAATGGTTATGGAAGTCATGCACAATGTTTGGTAAAATGTGAATAAGTTAATTATGAAATTCATTGATTCCTTTGATCTATGAGATTGTGATGTGTGCAGGTCTTGGAACAAGGCCTTACCAATGAACCATCAGATGGGTATGAGCTCACAATCAGTACCTTAAGGTGAAGCGTGGAGTTTCAAAGCAGAGTAGATGAGAAGCCATGGAAATTAGGGTGCGGAGTCCTAAATCCATGAAAGATAAAGATGTGGAGTCTTGAATCTATAATAAAATGTTTAGGGCACGGAGTCCTGAACATTTAAAAAGATCAAGGTGTGGAATCTTGGACCTTTAGAGTAGATTAGGGTGCTAAGTCCTCAATCTACCAAGGCACGAAGATGCATGCAATAGGGGTACGAAATCCCTATTCCCCAGAAGAAAAATACCACTCATTGAAAGCTCAGGGATGAATTTCCTTAATAAAACCTCTTTTCTAACAATCCTAGAGCGACTTTCTAAAAATAGAAAGTCATGTCTAGCATCTCAAGCATGACTTCCCAAAAATAGTAAATCACCTTACATAAATTGGAAATAAAGTATAGTTGAAGGAAAATCACTTAACTTATGATTAATCAATCCTAATTGTTCAATCTCGAATTAATCCTAAACATAATTAATATTACTAATATCTTTTATGAGACTATGATATCATTATTAAAAGAGAATAACAAGTCACCTTCATCTCCTCAATCACTTCACACCTCTCTCCTTAATAACTCTCATGGCTCTATGTAAATCTCTCTCTTCTAATAATAGATTACTCTATATTTTATGCACTCATCAAAGAATGGAATATTCCTCTTCAACTCATTAAAGACATGTCATAAAAGATTCCTCTTTCGATCTCTTTAATGCATAAGTTACACTATCCTTAACTAAGGCATGCATACCTCTCCTTAACGGCATGATTTACACTCCTCTAAATGGAATACAGTGCATGCATATTACTCCTCCTTTATGACAATAATTTTTTGCTCCTCCTATATATGTGTCTCATGTATTCTCACTTAGGGGGGAGGGAGGTGCATTGTGATACCAAGAGTCGGAGAGATTTGAAAAATATTATTAGAGTGAGAGACTTGGAGAGTAGCCAATTTCTTTCGAAATTATTTTGAAATTCCTAATCTAAATTACTATGTAGCTCTACTTGGTGGAGCTGACCATGAGTGGTGTTGGGAGGAAGTGAAGCTTATCTTCCTCAGCTTGCCTTGGATATCTCTCTACTACTATATTTTGGTATTGTTTGTGAGCTCTTACAGCTTGGGGGTTCTAAGGGGAAAAGTTCTCCCTGGATATGATTGGGAGGAAAACGGGATGGTTCACAATGAGTTGGTAAGGATATTGGAGCAGTATCACAATCTCATTGGAGCTAGAGCATATTCCCATCTTTTTGGAATTGTATAAATACACTACCAAGTATGTTCTTAAGCATTTGTGAAATTTTAGTTTATTATTAATTTAAAAGTGTTGTAGAACTGTAAAATTCATTGGAAATTTCTACTTGTGAATGTTTATGAGATATTTACAGATTTATTTATGAGCTAACCAATAATGAATGGCAGTTGTAGTTGAGAATGCACATGCAGGGGGATTAAAATAATAATGTGTTGCCAAAGTTTTAAGTTCTTTTTATAATGATTTTTTGTCCATTGCAGGTTTCCATGAGTTGACTACAATACCATTTATCATAAATTTGAGTTTTTTTTCTCCATGTACAGTTGTAGATGCAATTTTCACAATATGTGTTTGAAAAAATGATAAATGAGATAGCAGGAATGTTTTTGTTGTTGTTTTTTAATAGATCATATCTCTGGAATGTTGTGTTACTTTTCAACTCAACATCAGGGGGTATCTGTGCTAGTTGGCCATTTAACCCCCCATTTGATTCCAAAAAAGTACGTTTCATAAAACAGATTGAAAATCTGGGTGATTTTACAAATTGTTGCTGTCAATTATATGTGTCTGTTTTCGAGTTTTTGATGAAAAACTAAGATTGTTTAGTCCCTATTTTAAGATGCCAACATTTGAAGTTTCAATTTCTAAAGTTTTTGAGTTGAATAGGTTGAAGAAGAATCTCAAATTCATTGTTTCCAAGTGTTTGACAAAATGCCTCAATGGTTGCAGATTGCATGCTTGCAAAGTGTTTGCCAAAATGCCTCAATGGTTGTAGATTGCATGTTTGCAAAGTGTTTGTCAAAAGACATGAATGGCTATAGTTTATGTGCATATAAATTGTTAGAGTAAAAGTCCTATTTACCATCATGTAAAGTGTTTGTCAAAAGACATGAATGGTTGTAGATTTTGTGCATATAAATTGTTAGATTAAAAGTCCTACTTATCGTAGTTTTTATGTACTAGAAATTTATGAATAGACTATTTTATGGATGTAGTTTCTTATGTCTACAAGTTTTTGGTATGAACATGAAAATTAATTTAATAATTTGCTGAAGTGTGAATAGCGAATAGGATTTTTGTACTTTTATTATCTAAATCTTTCATAAAAAAAGGGGTTGTTGGAAACAATTTTATAGTGACTTTCTGTAGGATTTTGTGGAAGTGAGCATAATATGTTTGTATGAGCTACATGTGTTCATGGGTTTATTCTTGTGCTTCAATGATTGTAGAAAACAACTACTTGTGCCCAATTTATGTTGTTTCATTATTTTACATGACACTTTTTCAAGAATAACATGCTTCTGAATTAGTAACAGTAATTTATTTTGTTTCAACATTCATTATATAATTCTCATGATTGCAGCATTGCCTTAATAATTGGGATTGGGAATTTTAATTGATGAATTTGGAAATGTTGTTGGGTCAATATATTTTGTGATTCTATTTCATAAACATATCATATTTATTAGATTTATTGATGAAGAGAGACACATTATTCCCTCTCTTTTAAACTTGAGAGGAAATGTGTTTTGGAATTGGTCTCAAGGGAAAGTTATCCCTAACTTCTTCTGTTATATTCTTACATTGAAATAGTTGAAGGAACATGATTACATGATATCTAAGTTAGTCATATTATGAGTAAAACAAAAATAAAATAAAAATAAAAATTGAGTAATAGTATTCAATGTGACCTTTAATTCTCTATACTATTGATGGTTGGTAAGGTGGGACCTTACATATGGTATCAGAGCCAAGTTAAAATACTAGGGCCTAATGGGCCAACATGCTTTCTTGTAGGTTGATGCATGAATGGTTATTTTGCATGCATGTTGAATTGTTGTGTATGTTTATTTTGAAGCATATTGGTTGCATAAAGGATATTATTATTATTATGTCATTTACAATCTTGTGAAAGAAAAAGAATGGCTTCTTATATTCATTTATATTTTTGTTAAGAAAAATGATAAGAAATATGATAAAGGACTTAAAGACATGTAGGGAAAGGATGTGCTTGAGAAGTTGGGGTTAAACCCAAGCATGTGAATGGTTTTATTTTCAATGGGTGAGTGAGATATGTGGAGTGGATGCATGGTTGCATATATGTTTAATGCATCATTATCAATGTGATATGGGCCTACTAGCCATCTCTACTAGTTGAAATTGTATCTACTAAGAAAAATATTAGCCTAATCTAAACTATAGCATGATTGCATTAGTGTGTATTCTTTGGGAATGTGTGTCAAGTGTAAGGACAATATTCAATTAACATGATGATTGAATTCGGCATATTAATTTTGTCTCTTTTCTTACCTACACTAATGGAAACTTAACAAAAGCTAGGACATCACTTTTAACTGTGAATGAAGATTCAAGAGTAATGCATGTGCATTAATTTGATGTGTTAAAATATGATTTGGGAATACATTCTTAATGAGTAAGAATGGAATTCCTATGATTTATTTGACATGACTGTGTAATTTGGGTTGAATTTATGCATCAAATACTTGAAAGTACTCAAATACTAGGTTGAGGTATGACCTTCCTAATAAACAATAGGCTTAAATGATTGGTGCATGAAGGGTTGTGGAAGCCATTTGAAACAACACTTAAAGGTTATGTTTTCCCTAAGTTATGTATGGGTGTGGAATCCATACTAGCATATATATATATTATAATATATATATATATATAGTAATATATAAGTATGAGCTAAGTAATTCTTCTGGTTAGAATGAACAAAAATATTTTGATGAAATCTCAGATATCATTAAGGAGGATTGATTATGTGTAATTAAAGTTAAATGGATAGAGATTCATAACATGAATTTGCTTGAGATTTAAATCCCTTATTTTTTTTATTACAAATGAAGATACTAAGATTGGTATACTAAACACCATTAGGTGGTTTAGAATGTTTGGAATAATTGATTTTGATATATGGAGTCAAGTGTGAACTAGGTATCTATCCTATTTTAATTATTTTGTATGTGTTGGATTTAGGTAGAATTAAAATGATTTTCCAATGATTGAAATATAGAAAAATATTATTGTGATAAGTTGATGAAATATACTTTCTATTGGCTCAAGACAAATTAGGTATAAGAAAGACATAATAGTCTCTTTAATTATTATTATTATTAATTTTTTTTTTGGTTGAATTCTATTTAATCAAATTAATTAGAGAAATTATGAGGATTTAACACACGAACTACTCTAAACTATTGCTAGTTAGGTGATCGAGTCAAAATTCATATTGTTTATGAACTTGATGAAATTATTTCTTGGAATTTGATTAACTTGTAAATTGTTAAGAGAATAACATGTTCAGAAGATAAACATTTTATGTGGTGAGAACTCTGTTTTATTTGAACTTAAAGAAAAAGCTATGTGATTAATGAAAAGCTTAGTCGAGGTCTTGTTTTACAAGAAGTGATATTTTTGGAGGGAGAAATTGAAGGAGAGTGAGATCACATTTTGATGAATTGGAATTCTTGCATGAATTAGAAGCCTAAGATGATTGTATTATATTTGGAATGGAAGAGAGTGAAGAATTTAGGACTTTTGTTCTTGGATGTATAGTTGTATGAGTAGTTACTAATCCCGCAAAAGGTCATAATATTTTGTGAGGTAGTAAGAAAAAAAAACAAACAAACTTATCCTTAGGCTAGAAATGTCTTTATGATAGTTTAAAACTTATTTAAAATCAACACAATTCTTCATAATTTGAGAAAGGTATGGTTTTCATAACTTGTTTTTGTTTGTTTGTGTGTATGTAATAATAGTAAGGAATAAGACGTGAAACCAAATGGATTGATTAATTATTGAATATAAATTACGAGTGATTTTATAGTGGGAAAACAAGTTGACTTATAGTTATCAAGATAGATTCAATAATATAGATATTGTATTTGTATAATTACAAAAGTTGTCCTTGATTACAAGCCACTTTCAAAAATATATATTTAATTATTTTTGGAATGAATATCTTCTAACTGAATCATTCATAATTGATTCTCAAGTAAGAGAAGTGAATAATAATGAAGATGATGAAAATTAAAGGAATGGTCTATAATACAAAAGTGGGTCAATGAGGACTGTATGAAACCTTAGCTTGTTAGTTTAAAAAAAAAATGATACCTTAAACCTAAAATTGTAAATTTTCCTAAAGATTAAGCATTTAGTAAAAATTATAGGTAGATCCTAAATATTTTGATTGCAAGAATGTATTATGTAATGAAAAGGGGAATCTTGGATTGAAAAGACATAAATTAAGTGAGATGTAAGAGTGGGTTTTATATATGAAATTATGCAACTGTTGCATAATTTCACTGGCAATTGTATGTGGATGATTTTATGCTTCTTGTATGCAAATTTGATTGTTAGATGGGACAGACCATTTCTTTTACAACCAATGTGTGGGCTATTTATAGCTTGGCAAGCTCAACGTACTATAGAACCAAAAAGATGACACATGTAGGATTCATGTAGACTATGAAAAAGAACATGTAGAATATCAAAATATTATAGATATCTTAATTAGATGTCATATCAATTACATAAAATAGTATTTTGATATGGTACTATAAATTGTATGGTCGGTTTTGATATAGAAATATTTGGCATTGTATATAGAAACATGCCTAATATGGCATGTATATATTTTCTACTTGACTAAGAATGGTATGTTTCAGTTTTCATGGAGTTGCTTCCAATTTAGAAAACATTAAACTATGGTTTGGCATGAAGAAAAATATATCAAATACATATACATAAGGTTAACACCTTAGTGATAGGAAAAACTTCGGGCCAAGTTTATCCCAAGAGGGGGAGTATGTAGTGTCCCTTCTTGTTGAGATAGCTTTGATGACACTTAGAGAGAGCCATTTTGATATAATGATATAATATTATGCGTGAGAAACTTATGTACATGCTTATATGCTATAGACTTGGTTTGGGTCACCTAGTTGTTGTGTGCTTTGGATAATATCTATGGCTGTGTATATAAGAATTGATTTTGGTTAAGAACATATTATCGATGCTTTCTCTTTTGGTATCTTAGTTTGGAAATATGTGTATGACATAGATGTTGATTCAAGATTGAGACACATAGATCCATGAATGATCATGGTTATGTGGAACATATGGTTAATTATGATTTATGGATGATACATGATCTATATGATTATATATGTTTAATCTTGTAATGAGCAAGATGTGGCACGTACATAGTTATTTGCAAACAAGGATGCTCAAATTATAAATGACTATGGAAGTCATGATACATGATTTTATGATTTTATATGCTTAATATTGTATTGAGCAGGATGTGATATGGATCGTGGTTATTTTCAAACAAGGATGTTCAAATTTTAAATGGCTGCAAAATCATTTCTCTAGAACCAAAATGGTTGTGGAAGTCATGCACAATGTTTGGTAAAATGTGAATATGTAAATTATGAAATTCATTGATTCCTTTGATCTATGAGATTGAGATGTGTGTAGGTCTTGGAACAAGGCCTTACCAACAAACCTTCAGATGGGTATGAGCTCACAATCATTACCTTAAGGTGAAGCGTGAAGTTTCAAAGTAGAGTAGATAATAAGCCATGGGAATTAGGGCGCGGAGTCCTAAATCCATGAAAGATAAAGACATGGAGTCTTGTATATATAATAAAATGTTTAGGGTGCGGAGTCTTGAATATTTAAAAATATCAAGGTTTGGAATCTTGGATCTTTAGAGTAGATCAGGGTGCAGATTCCTCAATCTACTAAGGTACGAAGATGAATGCAATAGGGTACAGACCCTATTCTCCAGCAAGAAAATACCACTCATGGAAACTCATGGATGATTCCTAAATAAAACCTTTTCTAACAATCTAGAATGATTTCTAAAAATAGAAAGTCATGTCTAGCATCTCAAGCATGACTTTCCAAAAATAGTAAATCACCTTACATAAATTGGTAATCAAGTATAGTTGATGAAAAATCACTCAACTTATCATTAATAAATCCTAATCGTTCAATCACGAATTAATCCTCAATATTATTAATATTATTACTATCTTTTATGAGACTATATATTATTATTAAAAGAGAATAACAAGTTGCATTCATCTCGTCAATCACTTCACACCTCTCTCCTTGATAACTCTCATGGCTCTATGTAAATATCTCTCTTTTAATAATACATTACTCTCTATTTTATGCACTCATCAAATAATGACATATTCCTCTTCAACTCATTAAAGACATGTCATAAAATATTCCTCTTACGCTCTCTTTAATGCATAAGTTACACTATCCTTAACTAAGGCATGCATACCTCTCCTTAATGGCATGAGTTACACTCCTCTAAATGGAATACAATGCATGTATATTACTCCTCCTTTATGACAAGAATTTGTTGCTCCTCCTATATATGTGTCTCATGTATTCTCACTTAGGGGGGAGGGAGGTGCATTGTGATACCAAGAGTTGGAGAGATTTGGAAAATATTATGAGAGCGAGAGACTTGGAGAGTAGCCAATTGCATTCGAAATGATTTTTAAATTCTTAATCTAAATTATTATGTAGCTCTACCTGGTGGAGCTGACCATGAGTGGTGTTGGGAGGAGGTGAAACTTATCTTCCTCAGCTTGCCTTGGATATCTCTCTACTGCTATATTTTGGTACTGTTTGTGAGCTCTTATAGCTTGGGGGTTACAGGGGGAGAAATTATCCCTAGATATGGTTGGGAGGGAAATCAGATGGTTCACAATGAGTTGGTAAGGATATTGGAGCAGGAGCACGATCTCATTGGAGATGGAGGATATTCCCATCTTTTTGGAATTTTATAAATACACTGCCAGGTATGTTCATAAGAATTCTTGAAATTCTAGTTTATTATTAATTTAAAAGTGTTGTAGAACTTTAAAATTCATTGGAAATTGCTACTTGTGAATGTTTATGAGATATTTACAGATTTATTTATGAGCTAACCAATAATGAATGGCAGGTGTAGTTGAGAATGTACATGCAGGGGGATTAAAACAATAATGTGTTGCCAAAGTTTTAAGTTCTTTTTATAATGAATTTTTGTCCATTGCAGGTTGCCATGAGTTGACTGCAATACCATATTATCATAAATTTGAGTTTTTGTTTCTCCATGTCCAACTGTAGATGCAATTTATACACTAAGTGTTTGACAAAGTGAAAAATGAGATAATAGGAATGTTTATTGTTGTTGTTGTTTTAATAAATCCCATCTCTAGAATGTTCCATTACTTTTCCACTCAACATCAGGGGGTATCCGTGCCATTTGGCCATTTAACTACCCATTTGATTCCAAAAAGGTACTTTCAATAACCTAGATCGGAAATCTGGGCAATGATTGTTGTTGTCAATTATATTTGTCTATTTTCGAGTTTTTGATGGAAAACTAAGATTGTTTAGTCCCTTTTTTAAGATGCCAACATTTGAAATCTCAATTTCTGAATTTTCTAAGTTGAATATGTTGAAGAAGAATCTCAAATTCATTGTTGCCAAGTGTTTGACGAAATGCATCAATGGTTGTAGATTGCATGCTTGCAAAGTGTTTGTCAAAATGTCTCAATAGTTGTAGATTGCATGTTTGCAAAGTGTTTGTCAAAAGACATGAATGACTGTAGTTTTTGTGCAGATATATTTTTAGATAAAATTCCTACTTATCGTCATGCAGTTTGTCAAAAGACATGAATGGCTATAGTTTTTGTGCATATAAATTGTTAGAGTAAAAGTCCTACTTACCGTAGTTTTTATGTTACCTAGAAATTTATGAATATACTATTTCATGGATGTAGTTTCTTATGTCTGCAAGTTTCTGGCAGGAACGTGAAAATTAATTTAATAATTTGCTGAAGTGTGAATAGAGAATAAGATTGTTGTTAGTTTTATTATCTAAATCTTTGATAAAAAAAAGGGTTGTTGGAAAAAATTTTATAGTGATTTTTTGTAGGATTTTGTGCAAGTGAGCATAATAAGTTTTATATGAGTTGCATGTGTTCATGGGTGCATTCTTGTTCTTCAATGACTGTAGAAAACAACTACTTGTGCCCAATTTATGCCGTTTCATTGTTTTACATGACACTTTTTGAAGAATAACATGCTTCTGAACTAGTAACAGTAGTTTCTTTTGTTTCAACATTCATTATATAATTCTCATGATTGCAACATTGCCTTAATAATTGGGATTGGGAACTTTAATTGATGAATTTGCAAATGTTGTTGGGTCAATATATTTTGTGATTCTATTTCATAAACATATCATATTTATTAGATTTATTGATGAAGAGAGACATATTATTCCCTTAGTTACCTTGCTATAGGTAGGTTAATACTCATACACTTATATGTGATTTTTGTAAAAGAAGTATAATACTTTTGTGGCTATGATATCAAGAGTCAATAAATGAAGCTTAGTTAGCATAATCTAGGAAATCAAATAGGTTGATCTAGCTTAATGTTCGCACATGGAATTGTGGTATAATTTATTTCCACTCTTACTTAGAACTCATGTATAAGTATGAAAAGAGATGATCTTTTAAACTTGAGAGGAAATGTGTTTTGGAATTGGTCTTAAGGGAAAGTTATCCCTGAATTCTTCTGTTATATTCTTACATTGAAAAGTTGAAGGAACATGATTACATGATAGCTATGTTAGTCACATTATGAGTAAAACAAAAATAAAATAAAAATAAAAATTGAGTAATAGTATTCAATGTGACCTTTACTTATCTATACTATTGATGGTTGGTAAGGTGGGACCTTACATCGACAAAAAGGAACTAGGAACAATACAATTGTTCCTACTAGCATCAATGAACTTCAACATTTCAAAGGAAATAAAAATAGAATATCTAATGAAGGCATTGGACAAAATATATAAAAAACACTCGTCCTCAAACAAGGTAATTCTTATGAAGTACTTATTTAATATGAAGACGTCAAAAGCTGGATATACTGTAGATCATTTAAATAAATTTAACACGGTTACCAGTCAATTAAGTTTTGTAGGGGTAAATTTTTATGATTAAGTTAGGACTCTGTTGTTTTTGTAATCATTACCAAAATGTTGGGATGGCTTAGTCATGGGTATAAATAATTCTTTCTCTAGTTCTAGAACTTTAAAGTTTGATGATGTGCTTAGTGCTATCCTTAGCAAGGAAATGTGATAGAAAAGCTTAGGGGAGACATCAGGTAATGATTTGATTGCAGAGGCTAGGGGAAGAAAACTAGAGAAATGAAAGAGCCCAGGACATTGTAGTAAATCAAGAAAAGGAAGATCCAAATATAGATTTGGGATAGTGTGCTGGAAATGTGGGAAGAGAGGACACCTAAAGAAAGATTGTAAATATCGGAAGGGAAAAGCAGGAAATGGACAACAAGAGAGCCATCAAGAAGTGAATGTAACATGTTATGTGTTGCAAGATGCTCTTATTATTTCATTAGAAAATATTATTGATGCCTGAGTGGTATATCCAGGGGCTTCATTCCATGCCACACCTGATAGGAAACATTCATGATTATGTTCAAGGAGATTTTGGACAAAATCATCTAGGTGATGATAAACCCTATAGAATCATTGGAATACATAAGGTACTTATAAAAAAAAATAATGGAAACCAATGGCTATTAAAGTTGGTAAGGCATGTTACATATCTTAAGAAAATCTAATTTCAATAGGGAAGTTGGGAAGTAAAGGTTGTGTAACCACATTTACAGACAAAACCTAAAAGGTCACTATAGGAGCCTTGGTAATGAAAAAATTAGAAAAGGTTGGTATATTGTATTTATGCAATGGTATTTCTGATTCTTCTATTTCTTTAACCTCCAAAGGGGAAGATACAAAATTGTGGCATCATTGAATTGATAACATGAGTGAGAAGTGGATGCAAACTCTTCATTTAAGAATTCTTTTGCCAAGTTTGAAGCATGTTGATTTGGATTTCTGTGAGACTTGTGTTTATGGAAAATAGAAGAGATTCATATATCTTGGAGTTGGGAAAGAAAAGAAGAGTGCAAAATTAGAGATTGTGCATACAAATGTATGGGGACCAACTCAGGAATCATCCCTTGGTGGCTCTCGTTACTATGTTACTTTTATTGATGACGCAACTAAGAAAACCTAGGTTTATTGTATTTGAAATAAATATAATGTCTTTGATACTTTTATGAAATGGAAAGATTTTGTTGAGAATGAGATGGGAAATAAGTTGAAGTGTCTCATATTAGGTAGTGGAGGTGAATAATGCAGTAAGGAGTTTGATAATTACTGTTTAGACCATGGAATTCATAGAGAGAAAACAATTCCAGGAACACCACAAGAAAATGGTGTGTCAGAAAGGATGAACATGACAATCATGGAGTGTTGCATGTATATGCAATTTCATGCAAGATTTTATTTACAATTTTGGGCAGATGATGTAGATATTTATATTTATCTAATAAATAGAGGGCCTTCAATTTCTTTATATGTTGGTATTTCAGAGGAGGCAAGGACAAGTAAGAAGCTAAACTACTCAGTTCTAAATACCTTTGGTTGTGAACCATTTTCCACATTTAAAAAGAAAATAGAACAAAGCTTGAGGAAAAATCAAAGAAGTGTACCTTTATTAGATATGACATCAATGATTTTGGTTATCACATATATGATTATGAAAACCATAAAATCATTAGGAGTAGAGATGTGGTATTTAATGAAAGGGTCTTGTACAAAGATAAATTGCAAAGAAACAAACAAGAAAAGAAAAACACATAATATGCAATGCTTGATGAGATCACAAAAAAGAAGTTAAAGGTGCCAAAAAAGCATAATGAACATCAGAAACAACAACAATAATAGTGGGAACAATAGCTGCAAGAACCTAAAACTCTTGTAAGTGTTGTTAGAAGATCTAACGGGTTAAGTAGATCCCCTATACGATACTCTCCTATTGTTGACTGATTTTGGTGAACCAGAAGGATATGAAGAAGAAATGCAGGTAGAAACTAGGAATAAGTGGGAGCACGCCATGAAAGAAGAGAAAGACTCCTTGGTACATAACAAGACTTGGGAACTAATCAAGTTGCCCGCAAGTAAAATAACATTGCAGAATAAATGGGTTTAAAGGAAGAATATGGAGGAAAAAAGAGGTACAAGGCTAGGCTTTTTGTAAAGGGGTTTGCACAAAAGAAAGGTATAAAATTTGATGAAATATTTTATCCTACTGTTAAAATGACTTCAATAAAAACTATTTTAAGTCTAGTGGAAACATAAAATTTGCATCTTGATATTGCACATGCAGTGGGAGTTGTGTGTAGGTATCCCCATTGATATTGCACATGCAGTGGGAGTTGTGTGTAGGTATCCCCATTGATATTGCACATGCAATGGGAGTTGTGTGTAGGTATATGAAAAATCTATGAAAATAAGATTGGATGGAAATGAAGTATATTCTTAGGTATTTGAGAGGTACCACTAATGAAGAATTATGTTTTGGAAGTCCAATCATTGTTCTAAAGGGATATGTTGATTCATATATGATAGGAGAAAGAGATAACAGGAGGAGCACCATAGGGTATGTCTTTACTATAGGTGGAACAATAGTAATTTGGGTTTCTAAAATACAAAGTATTGTTGCACTTTCAACAATAGAAGAAGAGTGTTGTTGCTATAGAGGCTAGTAAAGAAATGATTTAGTTATAAAGGTTTATTGATGAATTGGGAAAGAAACAAGAGATTGGCATATTATCCAATTGCAGCCACAGTGTCATTCATCTAGCAAATAACTCAAAATTTCATTCTAAGGCTAAACATATATAGCTAAGGTATTATTTTATATGGTCAGTTTCAGAAGATGGACAATTGAAGCTGGAAAAGATATACACTAACCAGAATCTTGCAAATATGTTAACAAAGGTAGTAACCAGGTTGAAGCAAAGTTTCTACTTAGTTTCAGTTGGTCTTCAAGTATGATGATAGAGATGAGATAAGACAAGTCTAAGTGGAAGCATTGTCCAACAAGTGAAGTCATGGTGGATTTTCTTTAATCAGTCTCCAAGTGGGAGATTGTTGGGCATGGAGCTTGATTATATCCCTTATTCAAAGGTCTTGTTTCAACCACGTTTGAATCCCAGTCTCTAATGAGGGGGTGTGGGGGAGGAGGGCGGGGGGAGGTTGGCCCCCAACTATTGCTACCAGGGGGTCCCAAAAGAAAAATTTAGAGAAAAATTTCCTTGTAAAATATTCTAATTTCATAGTCAATTTGGGCCATTCATTAGGTGGAATATCTGACAGTAGAAGTTATGTTGATTTAGGGTGTTTTTCCCTAGAAGGAAACCCATGTTTTATATGAGGGAATTTTATTGTGGTTGTGTATTATTCTGTGTGAGAAAAAAAGAGGAGTTTGTGTGAGAGTGAAAAGGAAGTTGCAATGAATGTGTTGTAGGTTGTATCCCTTTAGTTTATTGGTTAATATAAAAGGAAGGGCTGACTATTTCTCTGTGGTATTAACCTAAATTGGGTGAACCACATATATCTATGTCTCTCTTGTTTTATGATTTTCTATGTTTGTGTTTCCACAATATTTTATGTGTTCCATTGCTATGTTATTTAATTTCTAACATTTTCCTTGATAGTTCAAAATGGATGAAAAGATCATCAAATGGATATGAAGTCTACTTTCTTGAATGGATACTTGAAAGTGAATGTCTTCATGTATCAAACATAAGTATTTTTTGTGAAGGGACAATTTAACAAAAAGTATTTAAGATAATGAAATGCTTATATGGCTGTTAGGTCCCTATAATACTAGTGATTACCCCATTACTATTGTATTTGTATCCCTTATTAATATTTTTGTGCCCCTATTGTCCCCACATTTTTATTATTGTGCCCCATGGAATCCCTCTATTGTTATTCTTGTGGCTTTATATTATTATTGTTAGGTCGGCTGGGTTATATTGTGACTCCTTAGACT
>APFE031245916.1:2779-18314 GCA_000404065.3 Pinus taeda
TCTTGATCCTAATGGAAAGTAGTATCCACACATGGTATTTACCCATGGTATTGTAACTCAAGAAGGCACCTAGAATACAATAAATAATGGGCGTCACCTTGTAAAAGGACAAATATGTCCTTCAAAATGTAGGATAAATGATTTCTCCATTTAATAAAGAATTATTTTATTATCATATATTGTTATGTATTTACTGTGAGTATTTTCTATTTAAAGTTTTTATAAGAATTGTTTCAGAGGATATTTGTATTTTCTCTCTCCTACTCTTTGTAAGCATTTATGGTTTCTAAATCTTAGATGCCGAGATCCGTATAAACCTCGCCTATTTTCATCCAAGGATTCAACCATAAATATTGTTCCACAAATGGGTAACCATGTCCTATAATATAAGGGATGGGTTAAATATTGTGAAAAAAGAAAAACATATATTCCTAGTTAGATTGGGTCCATAAACAATGGAAATGAAGCTCATTTATGTCAAACATATTAGTTGATACTTTATTGTGACAATTCTTTGAGTGGAAAAGGTGTTTGAAAGCATAATCTCATGGTGGATGTATAATAAAGTAATTCCCATTGATGCCTCATGTACATCTAATATTATTGAGCTATAGTTTATTGAACAAGTAGTATCAATTTTAGACAGCATATCAAATGAGCACTTTGTTTCCTATAGAATAGCCATAGTTGGCTTTTCTTTTAGAATTTTATTTTTAATAAATATTTGTTTTTTTCATTCATTCATCTGATAATTTATGATAGTATATTCTTTGGGCATTTGATCGGGTGGGGTGGAACATGTTGATCATCAATGCCATTATTCTTAAATTGACTGGCATTTCTCTCAACTCTTGTAGAAGTTTATTAGTTATTCTTTATACACCCTTTTATTCTATTTTCCTATTTTAGTGTTTTAGTTTGAACTGCTAAAGAGATAGACTAGTGATGCTTACATTATATTTTTTATTCCTAAAATTATCCTTTTTTTATCAAGGCTTTTGTCAAAATTTGAATTTATTAATTCAATATTGACTCAGTCTATTTCCCATCCCATTCTAATACTAAATATTGCAAATCAAGCTTGCTAAGCTCCATATCTTCACATTCCTCTAAGTTTGTTAGGTCCCTAACATCTTAATCCATTTATGTGTCTTTGTTGTCTCCACCATTATTGTTTCTTCACTTCATTCATTATATCATTATTTCCCATGTTTCTTATAACTAGTTGGATTACTCCTTAGGATTATTGGTAACCTTGTTTAATGTTTCCACCATATTCTTTGATAACATTTCATTTCAATTACATGATATTTTCCTATGAAATCAACATCCAAGGAGGGTTTTTTACTGGATTTTTTATTTCTTACCACATTTTCAAAACTCCTAGGTTCTTTCTCCATTTATGATTTAGGGACAAAGGAAGATTTATTAAGAGGAAAATACCTAAATATGTTCCCTTGCTAATGATATTTGTGTTGATGTCGCTTGTTGTGATGACAGTCCTCCTACCAACATCTATTCAACTGAGCCTGTATTAAGAACATGTTTTGGTACCAGAAATACTTGCTCATTGTCCCATGTCTTGAAACGTGTGTTAGTAGTTTGGAAAATACAAGGATGCAAATTTGGAGAATAGTTTCGTCTAAGGAATACATTCTTTTAACTATGAGTTTTTTTTCTAGTCTCCTAGCATAAACTTTTAGTTGTTCAATATTGTATAAAAATTAAAAATAAACTAAGAAAATATATCTAAAATTGCAAAAACAAATAAAAGAGCAAGGCGGAGCAATAAGAAAAAAACAATGAAAATTGTTTCTACACTTCAAACAATACAAAGTAAAGTGTGCATGTTATTTTGAAGAGAAAACTCTATACTAAACACACAAACCCAATAACCAAAATAAGATAAATTATCTCACTCCCCATATGATTAACAAAAAGAGCTAAACGCACGAGTAATTCACTATAAAATGTATTTTCAAATATTTAAAACCTTTAGTATTAAAGTAGCCTTAAAATATTTAAAATTTATTTAAATTATCAACATTTCCAACAAGAGGAAGAAGGAAATGCTAACTATTTCGGCCATTGTATGGTTGTCCCAAAGAACAAGGACATGGTCAAGCGTGGCCAAGTAGTTGAGAAAATCCATGCCGAGAAGTATAATGGAGCTAGAGTTGGTCCACGCCCAGAGACTTCACCATCCATTCCCTAGATGGAACTGATTTAACTTCTGCTGTTGATACCTATGAACACTCACCAACGATACTTTAGGTGGATTTGTTAGTTTTAATTGCAATCACAATATAATAAATATAGCATATACTAAACATTCCTTCACACTAATTCTTGTTTTGATGTACATTTAGTGTTTATTAAGGCATTGTGAAAATCTTGAGTGAAATCCTGATAGATAGATCAAAGTTTGTAAGCATAGATATGAAAGAATACATGTGACCTTTTTTTATTTACTTCTTCAAGAATTCATTCCATCACGGTGTTGAGAGATATTTGAAATGCAACCATCACATCCAGTGTCCTGTTTATTGTTTCTCGTTTATGGAAATAATAGTATTGTAGATGTAATATTTTTTTTTTTTTCTATTGTTAGAAAATTATATATTACAGAGCAATGGAATACATAAAATATATTGCAGAAATACAAACACACAAAACACACAAAACAAGAGAGACACATATATACGTGGTTCACCCAATTTGGGTTATGTCCATGGAGAAATAGCCAGTCCTTCCTTTTATATTATCTATCAAAGTGAAGAGATACAACCTACAACAAATCCATTGTAATTCCCTTTTTTCTCTCACACAATCTCCTCTCTCTTTCTCACTCAGAATATAGAGCTACATAGATGCAATACAATTCCCTCATATATATTGAGGGGTTTCCTTCTAGGAAAAAAACACTAAATTAAACATAACTTCTACCATCATATCTTCGCCTAATGAATTACCCATATTATACAAGATTACAACATTTTACAAGGCAATTTCACATCTATTTTTAGCTTGGGGGTCACTACCCCCAATCCCCCACCAGGGGGGATCCAAATAATCATCGTCACCACCCCCCCGGCGGACGCCCCTGGCGATATACATTCTACGGGCGACATTATGAACTGGGGTCCAATGTGGGGATACCTATGAATAAAGAAGATAATTAGGCTCCACACCCAACATTTATTTGTATGCTTTAGTTTGAGATTCACATTAACTCTTTTGAAATAGAGTATGAAAATAATTATTCTATCATTCTCTAAAACTTGGTTCAAAAATAATCTATATGTAAAGACCATATTCAGAATTGTGGGTGTAACAATTTTTATTGAAGCGGATAATGTCACATCATTTTGAATGTCATTCACTTTGGGCATTGTCTTTCTTTCTAGAATATGTTAAACCCAATCGAGAAAATTTTCGTTTATTTCAAATGGATTATAAAGTAGGATAAGAAAATATTTTGATCATTGCAATAAATTTAGAAAATTTATATAGTTATGAAAGAAACATCCGTTACAATGAATATCGTTATTTATGCATCCTAATTAAATACATAGAGATTGTCTAAGCAATTGTAGTAACATTTTCAAATAAGTAAAAAAACAAATACAGTCAATAGTTCCCTTCACAACATCTACTGTGATATTTTTTCACAATTCCTAGTAAGAACACTTAAGAATATAGATATAGGAATGCTAAACAGGAAAATCCAATGGTATATTTTTATATTGACACACATTTCTCTACCAATATATTTCTTCCAGCACTTTAGGAGGCCAAACATATATATAATTCATTTCTATTCTGAGTTTCTGCATAAAAACTGAGTCATTTTAGGGAGTATTTTTTTGTCCCATGATTATATCATCAACCTTTTAAAACAAAAAACCATTTTGATGAAAATACAAGATGATGATGAACAATTAGCCACTGTGATAGGAAATGAAGATGGTGCTCTACACTGAAGCAACACAGGGTCTAGGGTAGCAGGCGGTTCGACGTTTTATTGTCGTCATCATTGCTTTTGCCATTTTCCTACAGTGAGGAGCTCACTGTCACATCTTCTGGACTAGTTCCCTACCCATTCTACAACCGTTACTTGCAACCCTGATTTTGTCTACAACAATTGGAATGGAGTTATACGTTCTCGATTATTCCACCAACCCAAAACCCTATGAGCTGATTTGGGCACTCCCTCATACTATGTCAAGTTCTGGTCCTCATTTCACATTGTTTCGCCTGTGGATACGCCTGTTGTCTGTCATTGAGCTTTCTAAACCATATGTTCCCTACCTATCAACTTCTACTCCCCCCATTGCATCTCGTAGGCTTGAATTCCCTCCACTCTCTCCTACTACGCTCAACCTTCTTGCTGCTTGCATTGCACCCTCCCCTACCTTTGATTCCATTTTGCCTGAGGCATCCCTTCACCTTGTATTGTTTGGCATTCCCATTTCTTTAGGGTTGTCACAATCTAGGATATCGTCTATCCCTCACTCCACACTGGACAACAACCCTAACCCTACCTCTTTTTAGGGGAATTTTCCTATTCCCTCAGCCAGCTTCAATATTCTAGTAGTTAACCCTCGGAACTCCTCCCCTTCTCCACATATGGACTCACAAGTAAATCACAACCCCTTCCTAGACCATTCTATAACTACATAGACTAGTAAGGCCAGGAAGAGTAAGTGTGTCAAGGCCTTCAGAAAGGACATCAATCTTAGATTTGGGGAAGGTATCACTATGGGAAAAGTGGTGGATACTGCAAATAGGGTTCTAGTGGGGTGTGTGAGGGGAAGAACATATTCAGCCGAGTGGTTTTTCTTCTAGACCTTCAATATTTGGGTCACTTTACTTAAGGAAATTACGTCGATCACCATTCTAAGTCCACGACGGTTTGCCCTTAGTTTCCACCGAGAAGAATATAGAGATTAGATACTCTCCCACTACTGGCATATCGAAATGGACCCTATGCTTCTAAGCAATGGAGCCCCCTCTTTAATCGAGAATGAGAAAAGTTGGGTGTTGGTCTGATTTAGGTTCGTATTCTAGGGACACCTATACACTTTTGGTTGGAGGACATCTTTGTTCACATCAGAAATGCACTGGGTACCTATTTGGATCATGATAAGTCATATACAACTTATAACAAAAAATCTATGGCCCACATACTGGTTCACCTGGACACTAAAAAAGGATTGGAGGAAACAATTACTCTGCACTAGAAGAATTTAACTCGCAAACAAACCCTACACTATGAGGGAGTCCCATTTAGGTGTAGAAGGTGTCACAAGGTAGGGCACCTATATAAGGAGTGCCCATTGGTGTCATGGGAAACTTCTTCATTAGCAAAAATCACTACGAATCCACAATATGAAGATCCTCTGGTGGAAGGACAACCTCCTCACATTACCAATCTGATGGCTATGGATGGGGATACTTCTCTACCAACTTGTTTTGCCTCTCTGCGGCCTACATCCTCGCCCATGACGAGATCTCAGACTATTGCGGTAGCTTCTCTCTCCACGTGTACTCTTCTTTCTCTCTATTCTTTTGTTTATTTTATATGCATTGCACAACAATTACATGTTGTATATGCATCCATTCCTATCTTTTCCACATTCCTTCTAACATGCCCGCTCGATCATCCTTCTACTATCTTCTCCACTACCCCACCCTTTTGTTACTAGAGCTGATTCTATCACTTCACCTGAGCCCTCCACCACTTCTCAACTTTCACATCCATATAACCTCTGACCTCGAGATATCCATCCCTCTTGGACCATCTAGATTAGGTTTATCTTCCCTCCCTATTGATACCAAACCCACTTGAGGGGACCCTTCGAGGATTTCGAGAGCTATCCTTCTTGCTGGGGTAGATGTGGCCTTGGGAAGATAGACCACAATTGATAGGTCCTTAGGAAAAGGAACACCCTTAATCAAGATGATCCATGGAGTGCTTTTCCTTCAAATGTAAAGGGTTGGCTAGCCCTACTAAAAAACTAGTCTCAAGGGACTCCTAGATACAGAGCCATCTGACATAATTTTTTACAAGAAACCCTTGGGAAGGCAGAGTAGGTTTCCTAGATTTGTCACTCTATGATGCATTGTTGGTGGTTTAATGCCCTAGATGTCAATGGGTGATCTCAATGTATTGCACTTGGCATTAATATTCAATCCATCAACCTCATTTTTGTATGGGGGGACCTAGATTCCTAGGAATGGATATTTTTTCCTTGGAGATGGGAAGGAACTTTCGTATCATCAATGTCTATCCACCATATCATAGTAGGGTGGAGCTCTGGAATCACCTCTTGCAACTATCGTTGATGAATTCTAATCACATAATTTTGGGTGGACAACTCAATTTCACTATTTGTCATGAGGAATCCTAGGGACATCATACACACCTAAATCCCCTATTAGATTATATGGAACATCTCTTGTAACAACATCATATGATTGACATCCCCATGAACAAAAGGAAACTAACATGGCATAATAGTAGAATTGGTGATGCTACTTTGGGTAGGAGATTGGATTGCTTTCTCATTAAGGAGGACTTGCTTGGTATCCTCTCTAATTTTCGTCAATGAATTGGATCTTGGGGTATCTTTGATCACTCCCACATCTATCTAGAACTAGATGGTACATCCCTAAAACCTATAGCACCCTTCAAGTTCAACTTGACCTGGTTACAGGACCTCGAATATCACAAATTGGTCATCGATTTTTGGATAGACTACCCTCCTTCCCAAGGGCAGAACCTAGCTGAAGGATTTTTTAGAGCAACCATGTATTTAGACTAAAGGGAATCAAAGTGGGAATGCTCTATGTAATTATTTCAATAAGTCCTCTAAATACTTCTTAAGTTCAGTGAGCTAATATTAGTAGTAATTTTTCAATTCCATTTCAATGTTAACATCTCACTATAACTTCAAACCCTAACTATCTTTTAGGGTTGAAAATAAGTTAAGATGTTGATGTTAAACAATGGATAAATCAGAGAATTGTTTGTTCTTATATCCTTCATTTACCCATCAAAATTTTAATTATTGCTACCATAAGAGTTCCTCTTATCTGTTACAGTCCCCCAACTATATTTGATGTTGGACTTTGTGGCTGATAAGTTTCCTTGTTCTACCTTTGAGGATGATATTATACTAAATCTGCTCCATTTTTCTCAATCAAATCCTTCTATTATTTAAAAATATCTTTGAATTCATCTTTATTGCATTGTCATAGATAATATGACGTAATTTAAATTTTTCTAGAAGTGATATGTTGTGGTATGTTGTGGACATCATACACAGTTGGATCCCCTATTAGATTATATGGAACATCTCTTGTAACAACATCATATGATTGACATCCCCATGAACAAAAAGAAACTGACATGGCATAATAGTAGAATTGGTGATGCTACTTTGGGTAGGAGATTGGATTGCTTTCTCATCAAGGAGGACTTGCTTGGTATCCTCTCTAATTTTCGTCAATGAATTGGATCTTGGGGTATCTTAGATCACTCCCACATCTATCTAGAACTAGATGGTACATCCCTAAAACCTAGAGCACCCTTCAAGTTCAACTCGACCTGGTTACAGGACCTCGAATATCACAAATTGGTCATCGATTTTTGGAGAGACTACCCTCCTTCCCAAGGGCAGAACCTAGCTGAAGGATTTTTTAGAGCAACCATGTATTTAGACTAAAGGGAATCAAAGTGGGAATGTTCTATGTAATTCTTTCAATAATTCGTCTAAATACTTCTTAGGTTCAGTGAGCTAATATTAGTAGTAGTTTATCAATTCCATTTCAATGTTAACATCTCACTATAACTTCAAACCCTAACTGTCTTTTAGGGTTGAAAATAAGTTAAGATGTTGATGTTAAACCATGGATAAATCAAAGAATTGTTTTTTATTATATCCTTCATTTACCCATCAAACTTTTAATTATTGCTACCATAAGGGTTCCTCTTATCTGTTACAGTCCCCCAACTATATTTGATGTTGGGGTTTGTGGCTGATAAGTTTCCTTGTTCCACCTTTGAGGATGATATTATACTAAATCTGCTCCATTTTTCTCAATCAAATCCTTCTATGATTTAAAAATATCTTTGAATTCATATTTATTGTGTTTTCATAGATAATATGACGTAATTTAAATTTTTCTAGAAGTGATATCTTGTGGTACATTTTCCCATTGGAACTTCTTTCCAATATTTAGCCAAATTTTGTTAAACGTATGGATTATTTAGCTAAAACACTTATAAATTAAATGGATCATTTTTTGGATTCATGTCTAATATAATTTCAAACATATTGGTCAACTATTCAAGCCCATGATTACAACAAACTTATTGGTCCTTTGATCATTAAATATTTTGAAAAAGTAAATTCATCTAGTCTAGAGCTTACGTGATGAAGGACCCCTCTTCTATTTCCCTAGGTATGAGTTCCATTGAATGTTCCCAATTTAACTAAAATTAGGCTTCAATTATTGACTTCAAAAAACCACAAATCTGTATATGGTCATATCATTGCTATGACTTGAATTGGAAGTGGAATCCACCCATGGTATCCACCTAGTCTATTGTAACTCAAGAAGCCACCGAGAATACTGTAAATAACATGGCTCACTTGGTAAAATGACAAATGGTTCCTTCAAATTGTAGGGAAAATGATTTATCCATATAATAAAGAATTATATGTTTTTCATATATTGTTAGGTATTGAGCGTGTGTATTTTATGTTCAATGTTTTTCCAAGAATAGTTGCATGCCATATTTATATTCTTTCTCTCCTACTCTCTCTCAATATTTATTGTTCCTAGATCATAGCCCCTACGATCTAGATAAGTGGTATGAGAGCTAAGTTGATTTAACAAATGTATGTCTAGGCCATTTTTCTGAGATTCAAATTATTAATTAGATGAAAGATTAAATTTTCTCCTTGGTTAGGGTTAAGCCTTTTATTTCTTCAAATCATTCACCATATGGATTTGGTGAAATCACTAGCAAGGTCCAAAGGGATTGTGACTACTAAATCCCTCAAGAAATAATTAGTAAAAAGGAAAGGATCAAACCCTATGGTTGCGGTAGCCATTAAAAGGGTTGTAGGAAGCTCAAACATGAAGTATCATAATGATGACATGCCTCAAAACAGAGATGTGGTGGAGGAAATATAGATTTGAAATGACATTAGTGTTTATGTGCCCTTCAATAATGGAAAGAACATGTTGCATAAGTTTTTTTGCAAGAAAAAGAAACTAATCCAGGTTTGACTCTGGTGAAGGCGTGGCCTCATGGACAAGCTACAAATCTGAATATTTCCCAATGATAGTTCTTGCAAGAAGCAATGGTACATTCTCAAATACCTCAATAATCCTCATTATTTTGTTGTCTTTGTTGATTCCACCATGGAATACTACCTCAACCTCCAAGAATCGAGAGATTTTAGCCACGCATAAATTAAGGATGAATACATGGCATACTCTTGGGAGGAGAAGATGTACAAATAATCTCGTAGTTTCTTATTTTTTCTCATCACTCCCCACACCCCAGACTGCAAGGTTGAACATTATAATGATGTGGAGGATACCATCAACACGACCTACACTTGGCTCACTATTTTTCAAGCCTCTAGAGTGCTCATGGTTCTCCTCAATATTCAAGCTGACCCTTTTATTGGCAAGATACCTAGCAAAAGGGTGACCACTATTCTAAGCATACGGTCCCTCTCTGACCTCTCAAGTATAGAAAATCCAAGATTTATAGCTTTGAAGGTTATAATGACCTCCACATGAGTGACGACATAGTCTCCATGAATATCATAGGAAATCCTATGAATGACTTCATTATATTTTATCTCATACCATCCATGATTTTAGCCACCACTCATATGTTTCAAGAAGCTCAAAAAATTTCATAAAATGGATGTTCACAAAAGAAAAAACGATGGCCATAGTGCATGGTGAGTTTCTGCTTCATAATAGGGGTAACGAAGGGTATGGATGTCACATGGTAGTATTTGAAAAAATGATCCAAGCCTCTGATTCATGTTTATATTCTCGCAATGATGCCTTGCTCACTACCTATGCATGATATCCTAGACTGAAGAGCCTCTTCTTTCTTCAGACTATAAAGACTACATGTTGAATATTTCAGATCAACTTTCAAATCACATCCAAAATGAGTGGAATATTTCGGATCTCCAGCCACAACACTAAGAATTCCATTGGAATATTTTCGATGTTTCCAAATCCCACACCTATGCAAGATTTCAGAGGTTTTCCATTGCCAAATCCTTTTCCAATAGAATACTTATGATATCGACCCTTCTAAATGGATTATCTTTTTTCATAGCCCATTGCAATGGAAGATTATCATTCTTGGCCCCCTCCAACAAAATAATTTTGTCACTCACACTACTTGGGTCAAAAATTTTGACGTCATACACAACAAGATGAAGACATTTTACATTATAACCTTCTAGGGGAAACTTCTATCATAGACCCATGTCAATGAAGATTTTCCCATCTAGGGCTTGTCCATATACTATTGGTATCAGAGTTGGCCCACAAGTGTCATGGGGTATTAATATCTCTGGACCATCATTTATCATAGTTGTGGGTCACCTATAAACCCATGTTTATGGATCAAACACAAAACGCCCTTGTCATTGATGTTCATTTTCTAGGCCAGACACTACCAATATCAAATTTGGCCCATAAGCATTATAGGATACTATATCCTTTGACTTTTGCTCACATTGATTATGGGTCAAGCACACAAAACCCTCCTATTCGTTGGCTCAATTCAACAAAATCCTCTCATGGGGGAACTTGACACAATGGGAACCATTTCCTCCTAACGGAAGAATCTTGATCCGAAATGGAAAGTAGTATCCACACATGGTATTTACCCATGGTATTGTAACTCAAGAAGGAACCTAGAATACCATAAATGATGGGCCTGCCCTTGTAAAAGGACAAATGTGACCTCCAAAATGTGGGATAAATGATTTCTCCATTTAATAAAGAATTATTTTCTTTTCATATATGTTAGGTATTCACTATGTGTATTTTCTATTTAATGTTTTTATAGGAATTGTTTCATAGGATATTTGTATGCTCTCTCTTCTTCTCTCTGTCAACATTTATGGCTCCTAAATCTTAGACCTCGAGATCCGTATCAACCTCCCCTATTTTCATCCAAGGATTCAATAATAAATATTGTCCCACAAATGGGTAACCATGTCCTAAAATATAAGGGATGAGTTGAATATTGTGAAGAAAGAGAAACATATATTCCTTATTAAATTGGGTCAATAGACAATGGAAATGAAGCCCATTTATGCCAAGCATATTAGTTGATACTTTATTGTGGCCATTCTTTGAGTGGAAAAGATGTTTGAAAGCATAATATTATGTGGGATGTATAATAAATTAATTCCCCTTGATGCCTCATGTACATCTAAAGTCATTGAGTTATAGTTTCTTGAACAAGTAGTATCAATTTTAGAGAGCATATCACTTGAGCACTTTGTTTCCTATACAATAATCATAGTTGGCTTTCTTTGAGAATTTTATTTTTAAATATATATTTGTTTTTTTCATTCATTCATTTGATAATTTATGAAATATCTTCCTTGGATATTTGAGGGGGTGTGGTGGAACATGTTTTTCATCAATGCCATTATTCTTAAATCGACTAGCATTTCTCTAAACTCTTGAAGAAGTTTCTTACATCTCCTTTCTTCAACCTTTTATTCTATTTTCCTATTTTTATCATTATTTTAGGGTTTTAGTTTTAATTGCTAAAGAAATTGACTGGTGATGCTTACATGGTATTTTTTATTGCTAAAATTACCCTTTTTTTATCAAGGCATTTGTCAAAACTTGAATTTATTGATTCAATATTGAGTGAGTGTCCTTTCCATCCCATTATACTGCTAAATACTACACATCAAGCTTGCCAAGCTCCATATATTCGCCTTCCTCTAAGTGTGTTAGGTCTCTAATTTCTTAATCCATTTATATGTCTTTGTAGTCTCCACTATTGTTGTTTCTTCACTTGATTATATATGATTCTTTCCCATGTTTCTTATCACTGGTGGGATTACTCCTTAGGATTATTGGTAACCTTGTTTAAGGTTTCCACCATGTTCTTAGATAACATTTCATACCAATTACATGTTTTTTTCCAATGAACTCAACATTCAAGGAGGGTTTTCTAACTAATTTTTTCTTTCTTACCACATTTTCAAAACTCTTAGGTTCTTTCTCCATTTATGGTTTAGGGATAGAGGAATATTTTTTAAGAGGAAACTCCCTAAATAGGTTCCTGTGCTAATGATATTTGTGTTGATGCCGCTTATCGTGATGAAAGTCCTCCTAGCAACATCCATTCGAATGAGCCTAAATTAAGAACATATATTGGTACCATCAATACTTGATCATTGTCCCATGTCTTGAAAAGTGTATTAGTTGTTTGGAAAATACAACGATGCAAGTTTGGGGAATAGTTTTGTCTAAGGAATACATTATTTTAACTATGAATTTTCTTTCTAGTCTCCTAGGATAAACTTTTAGTTGTTCAATATTGTATACAAACTAAAAGAAGATTAAGAAAATATATCTAAAATTACAACAAAATAAAAAAAGAGCAAGGCAGAGCAAGAAGGAAAAAACAATGAAAATTGTTTCTACACTTCAAACCATACAAAGTAATATGTGCATGTTATTTTGAGAAGAAAAATCTATAAGTAAACAAACAAATCGAATAACCAAAATAAGATAAATTATCTCACTTCCCATATGATTAACAAAAAGAGATAAACACACGAGTAATTCACTATAAAATGTATTTTCAAATATTTAAAACATTTAGTATAAAAGTAGCAAAAAAATATCTAAAATGGATTTAAATTATCAATATTAAAAAAAATAACACATTTTGAATAGAAATTTACATACTAGCACAATTATAGAAATTAAATGGCTACTAAATGTTAGTAATTATCAATCCATAATAAAAATCAAAACATTTACTTCATAATACATCTCACATTGCTAAAATTTGATATTTTATAAAATTATTATTATTATTATAAGCTAAACATATATTCAATAAACCATGGAAGAAGATTTTTATCCATGAAGATTTATATCCAGTTTATTATGGAGTTTCTTAATCTATAAATATGGTATGTTACAAGACCATGGGCTCGGGCCATGGCTTTTCAATATCACATGTCGAAAAAACCATAACTCATTTCATATGAAACTTGCTCATATGATATTTTGTTAACTAATCAATTAACTAAAATGACAAAAAAAACGTAGCTACCTTGCACTTAAATCATAGTCTTTGATTTGTGTATACTACTAAAAAAATTATAGAATATTTAATGGTCCTATCATAAATCTAATAATAATTAATAACTACATTAACATTTTGGAATCCCTATTCTATTTTAAGAAAAAACATTTTTATCGATATAATTAAATTTGACTTCATCTTAACTTTGAGTTATCAAAGTAATTTGAAATGGGTGTACATATAATTTCATATAAGACACTTGCGATTTTAAAATTAAAAAATGCTTGAGTTACCGATCACATTTGAAATGGGTGAACATATAATCTTATATAAGAAACTTGGGATTTTCAAATTAAAAAATACATGTCAAACTTAAGAGTAAATATATTACTATTAAACCCTAAATAAAGACATGTTATATATATTATTAAATATTGAATCTTAAATGAAAACTTGGCATATATATTATTGAATATTAAAACTTAAATAAAGACATGGTATATATTATTGAATAGATAAAAATGGAAGAAATAGATAAATGTAACCAGCTCTCTTGACTCATTTCTAGTAATATTGAAACATTAATGATTAATACTCACTTCTAACAACATTGAAAAATTACTGATTAATAGTAGAAAAGACTGAACAAGAAAGAGCCTGCGTTAGGTTAAATAAAGTATAACTCAGTTCTAGTAACATTAAAACATTAATAGTTAATAGTAGAAAGCACGGGATGAGAGAAAATCTACGCTAAGTTAAACAAAGTATCTATTGTTACAGAGCAAAACAAGTAAAATTTAATTTCGAATTGGTGTTGAAGCTAAATGAAAGACAACCAATTATATTATATTGAATTGCTTATGGCCAAAAGCAGCTGAGGACCAGAAAATCTAGGCGTAAAATAATATTTACAAAATATCAAAGATTCTACCTTAAATTCAAATTCAAGCCTGAGCATTACAAATTTGCACCGAAGTGGATAGATGACTTGGAGGTGAAAATAATTTCTTGAAAAACACGTTAAGAAAACCCAACTGTTTTGCACGAGAATTTCAAGAAAAGCATATCACGTAGTCCTTTTTTTGGATGTGAATAGAATTTCTTAAAATATATCTCAATCATCTTTTTGGATGTGAAAAGAATTTCAAGAAAGGCATCTCAGGATTTTTTTTTGTTATACACGTTGTATTCTGCAAAGAATTTCTTAAAATATATCTCAATCATCTTTTTGACTCTGTGTTGCTGTGACTCTGTGTTCGGTTCCTTTGTTTCGGTCTATATTGTCTCTGTGTTGTGTTTTATGAATGCTTGATGGCGTATCAATAAAATTTGAATGAAAAGCCCAATTGTTCCATCATTTGCAATGGTAAGGAATTTCATTGTATTTCCTGTGGTCGATGTCTATTTCTATGTTTGTTGTCGATGACTCTATGCCTGTCGTTCCTTGCAGCTCAGTGATCAGCGAGAAGGGATGCATCGACGAGAAGAATGAAAGACAAAACCATGTCGTTCGAGGTCATTAATGGAGGTATTTAGAATGGAGAGAGCCATAACAGTGATATTGATATTTGTTGCAGCCATGACAGGTATGTTTCTTGTATTTACTTTATATTCATATTAATTATTTATTCTTTTAGTTTTGGTTATAGATTAAATTAAAAATTTCAATTTTCTTAACCCGTAACCAACCTTATCAATATGTGATTCCTATATCCAGCGTAACCCATAACCCACATTATCATCTTCTTTTCCCATAACCTATATCAAACAAAGTACTTTTATATAACTGTAATCATTGCTTTATATAACTGTAGTCATTCTTCCATTTGTGTGATATGCAGTAACTGTAGGACAAGACCAATTTCATAATTCATTTTTTTAATGTCTCGAAATAACAATGCCATCGCTGACCATGGTTCTAATGTTTAATGTCCAGGCGCCATCATTGTGCTTGTGCTTTTTGTTACCGCTACAACTTGAACATGGCTGCTCAATCATTCAGGGGATGTTTGTATGTAGTTTCTTTGTTTTCATTGATGTCTGCATGCCATTATCTCTTTCCGACAGCCTCCTTTTCTACGGACGTGTTTTCAATTTGCTATTAATTTTATATATGAATTTTATAATTAATATATTCTAGTCATTCTCATATCATTATACATTTTAAACTTTAATTTTTGAACTCTCATATCA
>APFE031245924.1:3662-27854 GCA_000404065.3 Pinus taeda
GGGGAGATTGTTGGCATTATGATACATATGTTGTACTTGATGGCAACCCACTCATCTCAGATGATAAATTATAGTGCAGCAAAGTTATTTTCTGGTTCACGGACTTTCACGGAGAGAAAAGTTCACACACTTTCATGCAGAGAAAAGTTCCTTTCATGCAGAGAAAAATTCACGCACTTTCATGCAAAGAAAAGCGCACGCACATGGGAAATCTTATTGTTGGTTCATGGTATTAGTCTGACAATTTTTGATCTTATGGTTTTGGTCCGTGGTATTGCATCCAAAAGAGTTGAACCCAAGTATTGGGTCCGTGGTATTGTTTCTCAATGGTTTTGGTTCATGGTTTTGAGTGAGGCCTAGCCTATAAAAAGGAAATGAGATCATTTAGCTAATCACAAGTGTGTTGAAAATCTTAAGAAGAGCAAGATCTGAATTTCTGATAATTGGTTGGTGAGACATAGTTGAATCTGAATCAAGGAGAAACCGGAGCATTATAAGTCAGATCTACTGTACTGAAGAGTTGGGATCCCTTTAACGCATGAACGGATCTGTGATTTCAACTGTCTGGCGTATGTTTGAGAACTGATAAACTGTCTAAATCCGGAGGTGCGCAGGGGCGGCAACGGCACAGTGCGGAGGTGCGCAGTTGAATCGGCGGAGCAGGTGCGGAGGTGCGCTGAACAATAGACAGTGCGGGTGTGGAGTTGCGCAGGCTCGTCACGGCAGAATTGTGGATATCCGCAGGTTTTCTTCGGTGAAGTTGCAGACCTTTCTTGAAATATATTTTAGATATTTTTTATTTGTTTCTGCAGAGATATGGGTTTAAATTGGTGTCTGGTTACTGGTGTTATTTTCTGGTTACTGCATTCTGAGAAATTATTTGTTTAAAGGAGATTGGGTGATGCACGTGTACTTGATGTTTTGGATCCAATTTGAAAATTGATGAAATGTGGTCCCTGGAAGGAACAAGAAGGTACTAGCCTTCTGTAGGTCAGCACCTACGTACTAGTATTTCAGCTAATACAAGAGCTAAGGGTGTTGTAGCTCCCTTCCAGAAGAAGCTCGAAAACGAGAGAGGGTTGTAGCTCTCTGCAGGTTGAAGCCTACGTACTAGTAAAAGACTGCACCAGTACAAAATCATTGTAAGAAGAAGTTTCTAATTGAAAGAAGATAGAGACATATTGCAGCAGGTGGTTTTCACCCACATTGGGTTTCCACCTTACATCTTGTGTTCCTTGTTGTGACTTTCTATTTTGTGTTCCTACTCATTATTCTATGGTTCTCACATACAGACTAATGACAAACATCTAAAGAATAAATTAAATTATAAGTTTGGAAGGTATATGCAAGTTTCAATTGTCAGATCTAGAAATATTTGTATAAATTGATAAGAGTTTGATAACACTGATTCACCCCCCCCCCCCTCTCAGTATTATTTCCAACAGCTGCAATCCAAGGGAGAATGGAAATAATATCGATACAGGAATCAAACCTCTATAAGGAAGAAGAAACTTTTAAGGCTCTCCACACAAACTTAAGAAAGGAAGAGGAATACTAGAGACTAGAATCCAGAAATCACTGGCTTAAGGCAGGGGAGAGGAACACTAACTTCTCCACAAACAAGCCAAGTTTAGGGAATCAAAAAATAATACAACTCAGATAACTCATGGGGGAAGACCATCAATAAGTTTGAGGAAATCAAAAGAGCAGCAATGGAACATTTTGAAAATATGTATACAAAGGATAACACTTGGGACCTTGCCAGCAAAGACTACTTTCTTGAGAAGATCCATCAAATGGTGATGAAAGAGTGGAATCGCTCTTTGACTTCCCCGGCCCCAACCCCCCCCTGATGTTGGAGGAAATTCGAAAAGTAATTTTGTTAAGTTTAGGTATGTTCTATTCTTAGAGCAATTTATTTCAATTTTCACAGTTAGCTCAATACCTTTTCCAGATTAGCAATCACATCAACATTAAAGTAAACTACAAATAGAACATAAACATAAATCGTAGAAGACAAGCCAAGACAAGAGGACACAAGATGTGGCGCTAGCCAGGGACAAACCTCAATGTGGGGAAACCCTTGATCAATTATTCTTATATGTTCTTCAATAGTTCAGCAAAGAGAGAGAGAGAGAGAGTACATTTACAACATAAGTCAACACTTTGACTTATCTAGATAAGAGAAAAGATCATCTCTAAGAAGATGATACATGAGATCAGTAGAAGACATGTTGCTTCCACTGATTCTCTAAGGTGACTTCTTCACCTATCATTGTGTTGCATCTCGTCATCATGCTACCTCACCATGCTGCACCATGTTGCACCCATCATCACAACGTTGGACCTCATGACTATTGCACCTTATGCTACATTGTTGTCCCATGTGCCATTGTTGAATCATGTTGTCATACACCATGTCTCATGTGCTTACAGCACCATGCTTGCCACTACTAACTATGCTTGTTGTCCATGCTTGTTGTCCCATTGTGCAACTGTTGCACAATGTCATTGTTGTCCCATCATTGTTCTGTCTCATCATACTGTTGTCCCAACATCTTACAGTTGTCCCATTGCACATTGTTGCACTGTATCATTGTTGTCCCATCATTGTTTTGTCTCATCATACTGTTGTCCCAACATCTTATAGCTGTCCCATTGCACGTTACTACACTATATCATTGTTGTCCCATCATTGTGTTGTCCATGCTTGCTGCTGACCCTACCAGTCATGCTATACCTTCTTATTGTCCCCTCACAGCTTGCTATACCTTGTTGTTGTCCCATGTGACTTTGTAGCACTATGTAGCCTTGTTGTTCATGCATCTTAGCAGCACTATGTCTTGTTTTCCATGCATCTTTGCAGCACTATGTCTTGTTGTCCATGCATCTTGGTTCCACCAAGCTCCATTGCCTAGCTGTCCACAACACTGTTCTTCCAATGTTTCCTTCACCGTTGCTTATGTCGTGACTGGTTAGGGCATGTGGCAGCGCTTACACACCCAGCCCAATAGCCCCTTAAGGACTACAACCCACCTTGGCAAGCTTCTTCCCTTATAATCGCTGCCTCCATGGAACAATGCCCAAAACAGTAGCATATCATTCCCATTATCCTTGGCCTGGTTGCTTGCCTTTCCAACTCTAAACCGTACCTAGAAATAGCCCTAAACCTGACCCTCAAAACTGTACTTTCTCACCATGTTGTCACCACAGCCCTTCACGTTGTCTAGGGCAGCCTCCACGTTACCCCTTTGACCCTTCATATTGCAGCTAAGGCTTCGTTGTCCACACAACTCTTTACACTGTCTAGGGTAGCCTCCTTGACTGCATAGAGGCCAATGTATGGGCTAGGGCTTGATCTTGATAGCCTTAGTGCTTTAGGCAGTGTATTTCTTCTTCTAGACTGCGTAGATACTAGGGTTATCCTCCTTGTAGCATTAGGGCTTCTCACTTGACTGCGTCCTCTAAATTAGGGTAGCATTCTTCTTCTTGATTGTGGCTAGGGCAGCCTCAATCCTCCCACGTCTAGGGCTTCCACTGCTAGATTTCTCTTCCACTAAAACCCAAGACAAGTGGAGAGAAATCAAGATAGAAGTGTGTGTAGAAATGACTATCAAGTCACCTCTTTTTATACTAAATCGTGAAGCACATGTGTGGGTTATTTTGTTGTTGGCTGACCTTGACGAATTGTCTTATAACAAAAATAGATTCATAACTCCATGAATACTTATCAGAATTGGATGATCTTTAGATCAATCCTACACCTCCTGATGAGAGGGATCCAAGAAAAATATCAGCTACCATAAATAAGACAACCCACATGGAGTTTGGCCCTAGTTGCCAAATTTTAAAAATTTACTCCTTTCCTCCAGATAAAGCATCGGGCCCGAAAAGATTCACAGCAAGCTTCTATCACTCCTTCTAGGATGTTATTAAGAGAGACCTTTGCAGACTGGTGGGATACTCCTTCAAAAGATTTGCGGGGGGGGGCGCATAAACTCTTCTTTCCTTGCCTTAATTCCTAAAGAATGAACCCCTCCTCGTTCTCCAGATTCCACCCTATTTCCCTTTGCAATGTCTCCTACAAAATATTCTCGAAGCTATTGGCCAGGCACGTTAAGCCTTTATTCACCTCTCTAATCTCTAAAAACCAAGGGGGATTTCTTCCAAGTAGGTAAATCTTTGATAATATAGTCCTGATCCAGGAAGCTCCGGATTCAAACTGACGCAGGGGGGATCAAGGTATGATTATAAAGTTGGACATGGAAAATGCCTTTGACCAGGTTAGGCATGGGTTCCTATTAAAAGTTCTCAGGAAAATGGGGTTGGATGAGACCTTCATCAGATGGATAAATCTTTGCACTGCCTCCCCTTGAATTGCTCCGTTGGTAAATGGAAGACCGGTTGGATTCCTCAAAGCCTCGCAAGGGCGCCCTGAGACGAAAATTGGAGCTTGAAAGAGTCTCCCTCAACCTCTCTAGCATCAACTACAGGGAAGGCATCAAAAGTATAAATCATGGGCAATTCGCGGATGATACTATTATGATGGGAGGAGCCTCGACCACAATCGCTCATCGTTTTAAGAGCGTCTTAGATAGATTCCTTAGTGCTTTTGGGGGTACCACTAATGATAACAAAAGCCACACCTATAGCTGGAACATCTCAAGACATAAGGAAAAAAGATAGAAGAAATCCTGGGGTTTAAAGCAATCCCGGAGTGGACAAATTTCAATTATTTAGGGATCCCAATATTCTAAAGATGAGCTACACCACATGCCTGGCAAAAAGTGCAAGATAAAATAAAAACAAAAATTGTAAACTGGGGTGGTATTTGGCTTAATTATGTTGGAAGAGAAATCCTCATTACGTCAGTCATGTCGATGATCCCTCTATATTAGTTCACTGCCCTTCAAGCCCCCAAGAGCGTGCTTCAACAAATCGGCATATATATAAGAAAAATCATGTTGGAAGGAGGGAAAGAGGAAACAAAGAAATATCATTTAGTAAATTAGAAAACAGTCAAAGCTCTGAAACAACATGGAGGTCTGGGAATCAAGGATCCGAAGATATCTAACTTGGCAATGGGAGCAAAATTGTATTGGAGTTTGATCACGAAGTCGAGTTAATGTTGCTCGCAAGTGATGAATGCTAAATATCCATCTCAGCAAACTGTTAGTGGGAGACGTGAGGTCTCTGGTATGGGACTCCCCATCTGTGACTGATCTCCTCCAAGGACATTATCACCAAAAATATAAGCAAAATTTTGAGAAATGGAACCTCCACCAAAATTTTCTTTGATTCAATTATGGGGCTCCAATCCTTCGATTCAAACCTATTCCTAAGGAATCTCAAAAACTTATTGTGCAGTAAAGGGGGAGGGGGGGGGGGGGGGGGGGGCGGCGGGCAAATCTAGACCAAATTGTGGAGTGGAACCAACAAGGAGGTTGGAAGGGCTAGAAGCTCGAAAATATCCCGAAGGAACTTCTCATCAAAAGAGACAATCTTTTATAGGAGTTAAGAGGATGTGCCCCCATAGCTCTGACAGAGGCAGACAAGTGGGGTTGGAAGAATGTCAATCACACAATCAAAAGCGGGTATTCGCACATGCTCTTAAACTCCCAACTACCTCCAAAAAGCTCTATTTGGGGGAAAATATGGAAAAGGAATGCCATCCCAAAAGTCAATTTTTTTTGTTGGCTTCTCTTGCATAAGAAAATTCTTACAGCGGAAAATCTTCAAAAGAGGGACTGATCAGCCCCTCAAGATGAGGGTTATATGAATCCGAGGAGGAAACAATCCCCCACCTCTTTCTCCACTGTCATGTGACTAATGAAGTTTGGGTTGTGGTCCTTGGGCCTCTTTTTTGCAGAACAATTTGGCCTTTGGACCCCCTCATCTTCTTTAGCTCTTGGCCCAAATCCTATTTGGGCTACCTTCAGGCCAAAAGCAGTTTCAAAGAAATCTAGTTGGCACTTCCAAAATATGTCTGTTGGCAAATATTGTTATCAAGAAATAAGGAAATATTTAAAAAGTCTCAGCCTCTGGCTGGGGTAATAGCCATGACTGCCCTTTCAGCTTGTATGGAACTGCACAAACCAGATTCTGACCCATTCTTGGACAAGATTGAATCTATCTGGCTTGCTTCGTGGGTGTCTCCCCTTGCCTCTCAAGTTCCGGGGAGCAGTTCTCCCTCTCGGGCGAAGTGGATTTTGAGGTTGTCCTCGAAAGCTCTAGTGGACTAGCTCAAATAAATGGACCCTTCAATTAGATGGGACATCAAAAGGTAACCCTGGGGTGGTGGGAGGGGGAGGGATTCTCATTAATCCCGAAGCAATCATTGAATATAGATATGCTTGGGGGCTTGGATGGAAGACAAGCAATCAAGCTGAAGCATATGGATTGTTTCTGGGCCTCACCATGGCTCAAAATAAAGGAATAAAAAATCTGCAGGTGATGGGAGACTCCATGATTATAATACGGCATATGAACTATGCCTCATTTGCAAAAATACAATTTTAAACCAAATTATTAAGAGATCCCAAGGGATGATCCCATCCTTCGATTCGGTGACCTTTTTCCATATTCTAAGAGGAAATAATCAAGAAGCCGACAAACAAACTAACCCTGCTTGCTAGTTGTTGTCGTGGGCACGACCAGTATCCCATAAATCAGTTAGTGATTTACAATTCCTAGATAGTGGAGGTTGCTCTAAGCCTTGCTTAGGGGTTAACAAACCTTATAATTAGGGAATTTGATTTTAGATTTAGTGGGTTGACTCCATGGTCTACCCTCCTGCCCCTTATCCCTCCCCCTCCCTTTGCTCCCCCTCTCCCCTATCTATTCTTCCCATCCCTTCCCTCCGGCATTCCCCTTACTTTTCCCCTGTCACACCCCTCTTCTGTTCCACCTCGCCTTCCCTCTCTCTGCCATGCTCCCCTTCCTTGCCCACCTCACACCCCCGCAGAGTATCTCCTTGCGTTCCCTGGCTTGTTCAAGAGCCTTGTGGCAAGTGTGTCATATGCTTTCACCCGCAAAGTGTATGTTATCGTCACCCATGTACTATCTTTATTAATAACATGGATCTCTCGGTACATTTTCAGTTCCTTCGCCCTGGTTATTTGTGCAGGATAAGGGGAAGAGAGCAGCAACATTTATTTCCTGAACACAGATCGATCCTGAACACTCGTGGTAGGAAACTTAGAAGGAGAATGACGAACAATGATCAATGCTGAGAAATTAAGGCGAAAGGTTGGGAATTAATGGAAGATCATCGGGATCATACCCCCATCAGTTTCCTCAATAGGTACTGCAACATATCAGGGCACAATCACTGCTATATAAGGAATAACGGTCAGAGAAATTTGCATGGGTTAATGCTCCTTCCTGCTCAAGTGGCCTTGAGGCTATAAATGAGGTTGTTGAGTGTTTGTAGTGGGCATTGGATTATTGGAAAGAATCCTAGGGAGCCCGATGAATTGGAGCTTTTGGGTGGGAAGCTGCAGGGGTTCACGAGTCTAAGTGTTGTTGTTGTTCTGAGTGGTAGCGCAGTGTTGGGAATTGTTATTCTGTTGAACTGGGAGGGGACTTTGGATCAGACCCTCAGGAAAAGTTTGGAAGCCGCCCCGCAAAGGGAGGACCTTCAGAATTCGGCAGTCTTTGATACTACAATTGCTGTGAATCTTCTCAAGCTTCATGACTGGGAGGGGGTCTAGGGCCAGGACCCTGGAGTAGTGATTCTGAAGGAGAAGCTTCGTGGTGCAGTGGGCCTGAGTGTAATTGACAGGCAGGGTGCATTTGTTGGGGCCGATAATGTTATTCCACTGAATTGGGAAGTCCGGTTAATCTCAGTCAGCTCTGAGTCTGCAGTTGGCGAGAAGGCTTCTACTCTTCTAGTATGTGAGGGGGTCTTGGGAAATATCCTTAGGGCAGCGTGACTGGCCCGTGAGGTGGATTGGTGGGTCAAGGACATCCCAGACTTGAGCGGGGGGAACAAAAGGAATTGCGACATTCTAGGATGTTAGAAGATGGGTCTGAGGGGGCAGAGTGTAGAAGGCAATCCTTGGTCAGGCTCTTGGGGTAGCTGAAGGCCGAGATCGGGAGGGCAGTGTGCTGGAAGTCTTCGGGCTGAAAGGAGAATTCAACCAACTTGCACCACTTGCAAGCAGGAGCACTTGGAATTTAGAGAAGGCCTGGCAGCGTTGCAGCGCAGCATGTACTTTCAGCAGCAAGAGAATCTCACAATGCAGGAGAGACTGCTGGAGAAGAGGGACAGAATACGTTAGCTGGAGGATGAAGTGGAAGCACTGTGTCAACAAATTGAGCAGCTAAAACTCACGGTGGCGGAGATCAGCAAGAACAACGAGGAAGACTCCAATGAACAAAACCTATACAAGAACGCCAAAGTAGACTCCATCGGGCTAGACCTGAACAGTCCAGCGCCTCTAGACTTTTTGACTTTTAGTCTTTTTTGTTCTCTCACAGTTTTCAAATGACAAAATGTAAATCTAAATTTTTGTTGCTTCAATTTTGTAGAATTTATAGTGATAAGACATCCGTGAATGGGAATATTTGTATGCACTACAAATAACACTTGAATAGTGCATGTGCAAACCAAATGATGTATCACCTGTCCTTAGAAGTCTAGAAATCACTATGTAAAATCTTGGTTTTGTTTGCGAACCGGGGCACCATATTTAAATAAAAAATCTACTCATTTTGGCTAATAAAAAAAATTTGTCGAATTGAGAAGGGATTAGACAATCCTAAATTAATCTTCTGTGAAACTTGGCAATTACTTGATAGTTGGGATAATATGTTATCGCCAAATTGTATTGTATTCACATCAGTTTTCTTCGGACCATAAGTTTGTTGTTTATGTTTTAATTGATACGGATTCATAGATTGATTGTGGTGTCTATCCACGTGATTCAGATGTAGAAAAGGGGTTCTTTTGGTTTGATTTTCCCTTATCATGTGTCTAAAATTTTCTTGATTTACTTCATAAATTGATGTTGTTGCTTTAATTACCGATTCTTCACTTGGAACTTTCATTGTCTGAACTGCAACATCTGAATATGTTTTCCCTTCAACTAGGTTGTCATCTTCTTGAGTTCTAATATTGACTAAATCAGTATTCATTCCTCTTTCTTCAACTTGGTTAGCTACGTCTGAAGACTTCAATATGTTTTCTGTGTTGAGTTCTTCTAGTTTGTTTTTCAATATTTTCTTTTCATTTTTTAGTTTCTTAGTTTGTGTCAAAAATTTCTCATTGTGGTCCTTGAGGCGCGTAGCTTCTTCATTTCTGTCAGTGGTGATTTTGTTAATTTCCCTTTGCATATTTTGTATTACTTTTTTACTTTCTTGAGAAATGGCTTTTGCGATATCTTGCATATCTTTTGGTGTTACGGAATCTGGCTTCATTGTAACATCCTATAACGTTATCTTCTTTTTGTATGAAAATGTCAAAAACTTCTTCTTCATATTTAGGATAACAGATCATAGTGATTCGATCCAAGGGCGAACCCAGAATTATATCACTATTGTCGTAGAATAAGGTTTTAAAGGTGAATTGCAAGACAAAAGTATAATCTCCAATACTTAGTTGTAGCTTGCTTATGTCGTATTGTTTGTCCTTTGTGTCAACAAAATTCGTTTCAATTATATTTGATTCAGGAACCAAATTGTGGAGTGGAACCAGCAAGGAGGTTGGAAGGGCTAGAAGCTCGAAAATATCCCGAAGGAACTTCTCATCAAAAGAGACAATCTTTTATAGGAGTTAAGAGGATGTGCCCCCATAGCTCTGACAGAGGCAGACAAGTGGGGTTGGAAGAATGTCAATTACACAATCAAAAGCGGGTATTCGCACATGCTCTTAAACTCCCAACTACCTCCAAAAAGATCTATTTGGGGGAAAATATGGAAAAGGAATGCCATCCCAAAAGTCAATTTTTTTTGTTGGCTTCTCTTGCATAAGAAAATTCTTACAGCGGAAAATCTTCAAAAGAGGGACTGATCAACCCCTCAAGATGCGTGTTATGTGAATTCGAGGAGGAAACAATCCCCCACCTCTTTCTCCACTGTCATGTGACTAATGAAGTTTGGGTTGTGGTCCTTGGGCCTCTTTTTTGCAGAATAATTTGGCCTTTGGACCCCCTCATCTTCTTTAGCTCTTGGCCCAAATCCTATTTGGGCTACCTTCAGGCCAAAAGCAATTTCAAAGAAATCTAGTTGGCACTTCCAAAATATGTCTGTTGGCAAATACGGTTATCAAGAAATAAGGAAATATTTAAAAAGTCTCGGCCTCTGGCTGGGGTAATAGCCATGACTGCCCTTTCAGCTTTTATGGAACTGCACAAACCAGATTCTGACCCATTCTTGGACAAGATTGAATCTATCTGGCTTGCTCCGTGGGTGTCTCCCCTTGCCTCTCAAGTTCCGGGGAGCAGTTCTCCCTCTCGGGCGAAGTGGATTTTGAGGTTGTCCTCGAAAGCTCTAGTGGACTAGCTCAAATAAATGGACCCTTCAATTTGATGGGACATCAAAAGGTAACCCTAGGGTGGTGGGAGGGGGAGGGATTCTCATTAATCCCGAAGCAATAATTGAATATAGATATGCTTGGGGGCTTGGATGGAAGACAAGCAATCAAGCTGAAGCATATGGATTGTTTCTGGGCCTCACCATGGCTCAAAATAAAGGAATAAAAAATCTGCAGGTGATGGGAGACTCCATGATTATAATACGGCATATGAACTATGCCCATTTGTAAAAATACAATTTTAAACCAAATTATTAAGAGATACCAAGGGATGATCCCATCCTTCGATTCGGTGACCTTTTTCCATATTCTAAGAGGAAATAATCAAGAAGCCGACAAACAAACTAACCCTGCTTGCTAGTTGTTGTCGTGGGCACGACCAGTATCCCATAAATCAGTTAGTGATTTACAATTCCTAGATAGTGGAGGTTGCTCTAAGCCTTGCTTGGGGGTTAACAAACCTTATAATTAAGGAATTTGATTTTAGATTTAGTGGGTTGACTCCATGGTCTACCCTCCTGCCCCTTATCCCTCCCCCTCCCTTTGCTCCCCCTCTCCCCTATCTATTCTTCCCATCCCTTCCCTCCGGCATTCCCCTTACTTTTCCCCTGTCACACCCCTCTTCTGTTCCGCCTCGCCTTCCCTCTCTCTGCCATGCTCCCCTTCCTTGCCCACCTCACACCCCCGCAGAGTATCTCCTTGCGTTCCCTGGCTTGTTCAAGAGCCTTGTGGCAAGCGTGTCCTATGCTTTCACCCGCAAAGTGTATGTTATCATCACCCATGTACTATCTTTATTAATAACATGGATCTCTCAGTACATTTTCAGTTCCTTCGCCCTGGTTATTTGTGCAGGATAAGGGGAAGAGAGCAGCAACATTTATTTCCTGAACACAGATCGATCCTGAACACTCGTGGTAGGAAACTCAGAAGGAGAATGACGAACAATGATCAATGCTGAGAAATTAAGGCAGAAGGTTGGGAATTAATGGAAGATCATCGGGATCATACCCCCATCAGTTTCCTCAATAGGTACTGCAACATATCAGGGCACAGTTACTGCTATATAAGGAATAACGGTCGGAGAAATTTGCATGGGTTAATGCTCCTTCCTGCTCAAGTGGCCTTGAGGCTATAAATGAGGTTGTTGAGTGTTTGTAGTGGGCATTGGATTATTGGAAAGAATCCCAGGGAGCCCGATGAGTCGGAGCTTTTGGGTGGGAAGCTGCAGGGGTTCACGAGTCTAAGTGTTGTTGTTGGTCTGAGTGGTAGCGCAGTGTTGGGAATTGTTATTCTGTTGAACTGGGAGGGGAATTTGGATCAGACCCTCAGGAAAAGTTTGGAAGCCGCCCCGCAAAGGGAGGACCGTCAGAATTCGGTAGTCTTTGATACTGCAATCGCTGTGAATCTTCTCAAGCTTCATGACTGGGAGGGGGTCTAGGGCCAGGACCCTGGAGTAGTGATTTTGAAGGAGAAGCTTCGTGGTGCAGTGGGCCTGAGTGTAATTGACAGGCAAGGTGCATTTGTTGGGGCCGGTAATGTTATTCCACTGAATTGGGAAGTCCGGTTAATCTCAGTCAGCTCTGAGTCTGCAGTTGGCGAGAAGGCTTCTACTCTTCTAGTATGTGAGGGGGTCTTGGTAAATATCCTTAGGGCGCCGTGACTGGCCCGTGAGGTGGATTGGTGGGTCAAGGACATCCCGGACTTGAGCGGGGGGAACAAAAGGAATTGCGACATTCTAGGATGTTAGAAGATGGGTCTGAGGGGGCAGAGTGTAGAAGGCAATCCTTGGTCAGGCTCTTGGGGTAGCCGAAGGCCGAGATCGAGAGGGCAGTGTGCTGGAAGTCTTCGGGCTGAAAGGAGAATTCAACCAACTTGCACCACTTGCGAGCAGGAGCACTTGGAATTTAGAGAAGGCCTGGCAGCGTTGCAGCGCAGCATGTACTTTCAGCAGCAAGAGAATCTCACAATGCAGGAGAGACTGCTGGAGAAGAGGGACAAAATACGTTAGCTGGAGGATGAAGTGGAAGCACTGTGTCAACAAATTGAGCAGCTAAAACTCACGGTGGCGGAGATCAGCAAGAACAACGAGGAGGACTCCAATGAACAAAACCTATATAAGAACGCCAAAGTAGACTCCATCGGGCTGGACCTGAACAGTCCAACGCCTCTGGAATTTTTGACTTTTAGTCTTTTTTGTTCTCTCACAGTTTTCAAATGACAAAATGTAAATCTAAATTTTTGTTGCTTCAATTTTGTAGAATTTATAGTGATAAGACATCCGTGAATGGGAATTTTTGTATGCACTACAAATAACACTTGAATAGTGCGTGTGCAAACCAAATGATGTATCACTTGTCCTTAGAAGTCTGGAAATCACTATGTAAAATCTCGGTTTTGTTTGCGAACCGGGGCGCCATATTTAAATAAAAAATCTACTCATTTTGGCTAATAAAAATTTTTTGTCGAACTGAGAAGGGATTAGACAATCCTAAATTAATCTTCTGTGAAACTTGGCAATTACTTGATAGTTGGGATAATATGTTATCGCCAAATTGTATTGTATTCACATCAGTTTTCTTCGGACCATAAGTTTGTTGTTTATGTTTTAATTGATACGGATTCATAGATTGATTGTGGTGTCTATCCACGTGATTCAGATGTAGAAAAGGGGTTCTTTTGGTTTGATTTTCCCTTATCATGTGTCTAAAATTTTCTTGATTTACTTCATAAATTGATGTTGTTGCTTTAATTACCGATTCTTCACTTGGAACTTTCATTGTCTGAACTGCAACATCTGAATATGTTTTCCCTTCAACTAGGTTGTCATCTTCTTGAGTTCTAATATTGACTAAATCAGTATTCATTCCTCTTTCTTCAACTTGGTTAGCTACGTCTGAAGACTTCAATATGTTTTCTGTGTTGAGTTCTTCTAGTTTGTTTTTCAATATTTTCTTTTCATTTTTTAGTTTCTTAGTTTGTGTCAAAAATTTCTCATTGTGGTCCTTGAGGTGCGTAGCTTCTTCATTTCTGTCAGTGGTGATTTTGTTAATTTCCCTTTGCATATTTTGTATTACTTTTTTACTTTCTTGAGAAATGGCTTTTGCAATATCTTGCATATCTTCTGGTGTTACAGAATCTGGCTTCATTGTAACATCCTATAATGTTATCTTCTTTTTGTATGAAAATGTCAAAAACTTCTTCTTCATATTTAGGATAACAGATCATAGTGATTCGATCCAAGGGCGAACCCAGAATTATATCACTATTGTCGCAGAATAAGGTTTTAACGGTGAATTTCAAGACAAAAGTATAATCTCCAATACTTAGTTGTAGCTTGCTTATGTCGTATTGTTTGTCCTTTGTGTCAACAAAATTCGTTTCAATTATATTTGATTCAGGAATCACTAAATGGTTAGCATATTCAGTACTAAAATAATTATTATTTTCAGTAGGATCGATAGAGATGATAACATCCTTTCCCGCGAGTGATCCTTTGATTTTAAATAGTGCACTAACACATATACTAAAAGTTTTCGAATATTTTCGCTCTTTCATTTCTAACTTAGACTCCATTCCTTTCTCGCGAGTGATTGATTCCATTTTTTTAAGAGTTTAAAGTGGCCCATTTTTGAAGTATATTTCAAGCTATATTTTACAAGCTCTTGTATTTCCTTTCCTCGAATATTTTTCTATTTGAAAATAAAATACTTCATTTTATTCACTTAGTAACCCTTTCCTTTGGTTTCCTTGAAAAATACTCCCTTGGTTTAAATTAAATCTACTTTATTTAACCTTTGACTCCCTTAATCAATAACTGGATTTCAAAAAGTACCTTTCTCAACCTCTTAATTTATTCTTCCATTATATATATATATATATATATATATTATATATATATATATATATAAAAGATATAATATATATATATTATATATATATATATATTATATGTATATTATATTATCGATTTTTTTATCTTTAAATAAAGACTTCAAAATTTTACTATAATGCAAGTTCACACAAACCGTCATATATAAGGGTCACGAATTTTATAATATCTGATTTCTACGGTTTTTGCCTCAAAGTCTTGATTTAGGAGATTAATCTTACTGCACCATAAAGTAAGAAGAGAAGAGCCCACTTTGGGGAATTCCCTTAAAATCTTCTATGTGGAACCTATTAGCATATATTTTCTTCCAAATCACTAATGTGAACTGGTGGTTGTGCAATAATGGAAGAATTGGTGTGCAGAATTATTGGACAAAAGCCAAAAATCTTCAAAGTATGTTGAGAGGATCGTGGAATCAACTCTGTTTTCCACAAATACTAGGATGGCTTAATTCTTGAGCAATTGGTTGATAACAATTTTGGCTTTTCTTCTCAATAAACCTTGTTTGGCAGGGGCCAAGAACTCTTACGCTACGACTTCAGAATATGGTAGTGTTTGCACAGATTAAATCCCCTGGCATCTATATTTTTGGTGTCAGGCTAGGAGGTAACTCCTCAAAGCGAATTGTAATTTTTCATTGAGATTGATCATAGATATATACATGGAGGGAGAGACTCTTGGATTTCATCTCCCAGTGTCTCTTCAACTTCTAATTCTCCTTATTTTCTTATTTACAATATTTACATGGATTCACCTAATCCCAAAGATTAGGTATCAACATTCCCCCCTTTAATCTGAAGGGATGTTGGTGAGTCCAAGCATCATTCTGAATCTTTCAAATTTTTCTCTTCCAAGCGCTTTGGTGAAGATGTCTACAATCTGCTCATTTGTGGAACAATGGCGTAGATGGATTGTCTTGGCCTCAACATGATGTTGAATCAAATGTATTTTGTATTGATGTGCTTCGTTCAATCATGGAACTTTGGGTTCTTGGCCAAGTTTATTGCAAAGGTGTTGTCGATCATGAGAGGAGTTGAATGCACTTGTTTCTCTTGCAAATCTTCCAAAATTTGCCTGAGTCACACAATTTCATTTGTTGCTTCAGCTTTTGCCACATATTCTGCCTCAGTGGTGGAATCCGCTAGGCCTGATTATTTGTGTGACCTCCAGGAGATAGCGCCTAATCCAAGACTCATAACATAACCTGAAGTAGATACCCCCGTTTCTTTATCTCCATCGAAGTCTGAATCAGAGTATCCAATCAAGTTGAAGTCGCCCACATACTTAAGTCCAATGTCTTGAGTTCCCTTCAAGTACTTTACAACTCTTTTCGCAGTAGACCAATGTTCCTCACAAGGCTTTTGCATAAACCTGGAGACGATTCCAACAACCAATGAAATCTTTGGTCGTGTAGTAGTCAGGTAGTTGAGACTTCCTCTAAGTTGTTTATACTTTGTTGCATCCTCGAATTCTTTTCCTTCAGTGGATGTGAGCTTTAAGTTCTGTTCCATTGGAGTAGTCAAAGGATGCCACTCAGTCATGCCAAACATGTTCAACAAATCCTTCAGTGGATATGAGCCTTAAGTTTTGTTCCATTGGAGTAGTCAAAGGATTGCACTCAGTCATGCCAAACTTGTTCAACAAATCTACAATGTACTTCTTCCTTGAGAGGAATATAAAGTTTGGACGTTGAGTTACTTCAATACTAAGAGTAGTGAACATAGCCCAAGTTTTTCATTTTAAAATCTTTCCTCAATTCCTTCTTTATAGATACATTGTAGCTCTCATTGTTCCCTGTCATCAAAATATCATCTACATACACCACAAGATATACAATTGTTTTTCCAACTTTCTTGACAAACAAAGTTGCATCATCAAGATCATAATGTTTGAAGTTGAGTTTCAGAAGATGCTCAGTTAACTTCTCGTACCAAGCTCGTGGAACTTGCTTGAGGCCATACAAGGATTGAAGTACTATGCTAGTGCATTGACGCCTTCTAAGGGAGATCCTTTGTCCAAATGATTGTCCATAGGGTACATCGATAATTGAGACAAGGCTCAAGAAGGTGCTAAGGTATATAAGATGCACAAACCCCAAGAAAAGGTTAGGAGGAGAATGTTTGTTAGGATTTGAACCTAAGCCATCTTCACAACCATTGCACCAAATGGAAATTGAGACTACAACCCACACCCCCCACACCCCCCCTCCTACCCTCGCCCACACACACACACACACACACACACACACCTCTATTAATGATTGCATTATAATGCTATAGAATTGACTATATATGATTAGTTATCACTATAAAATGCTAGTAATCTTAACTTATATGTGAGTGACATGCTACTTAAAGTTTATTGTTAATATACACGAGTAGTAGTACAAAGCTTTAAGTATACTAGATGTATTTCAACTTCAGATCTATCTAGTGTTAGCCTCAAATGTGCCAATTTTCTTCCAATTCTTATCCCTCAAGAAAGTTTATAACACCATATATTTAATCCAAATTGCAATCTCACCAATAATTAAAATAATACTCAATATGAAATCATCCCCACAATGTACATAAAAAAATTAACACTCACAAACAAAACTTATACCATATTTACATACAATGTACAAAACTCATATGAAGTAATCCCTAAACACAAACAAGACTTGTTACACATTCACATTTAAATGATATATTACAACTCACACCCATTCCTTACATTTCATCATCCCATTAACCTTTTGTCATATCATTTTCATACATACATTTGGGTTTCACCTTCTTATTTTCCATTTTATTCATTTTTGTATTATAAGTGAATTTATGACTAAATATTAGAAAATATACATATTTTTATATATATCTCAAGAATATGTGAGTTTTGTGATGTGTAGGAAATATGTGGAGAATTAATTCCAAGAGACTTATCCATATCTCTCCACCATATTAAAGAGATAATTATGCAAGCCTATTCCTAAGGAGAAAATCATGGAGGATTTGGTTGGCATATCTTATCCAATTCCTAAGGAGAAAATCATGGAGGATTTGGTTGGCATATCTTATCCAATTCCTAAGGAGAAAAGCATGGAGGATTTGGTTGGCATATCTTATCCAAGATATGTGAGAGATTTATGGAGGATTCAAAGGGTTCATATTTTGTAATAATGGGAAAGTAGTTAAAAATGCTTGAGAGATTTGTGGAATCATATCTTGTAATAATGGGAAATTAGTTGAGAGTGCTTGAGAGAATATTGGATATGTAATTTTGAGAAGGTTATCTTCCTCGTGTATATAAGAGAGTGCTCTCTCTTCATTTTGATGATAAGGAGGAATGAATAATGGAAAGAATTCTTGGTTTTTCATCTTTTATTGTTATGCTTTCATGATTTGTAATTTAATTATTGTAATATAATTTGAGATAGTTTTATTGTTGTGAGCTCACATATGTTGTTTTTCATTCAATTCTTCACATTTTGTATCGCTTTTCCTTTATGCAATTTCCTGTTTTCATAGTTAATGTTTCAATGCCTTCTTAGATTAATTTAATTCCAATAATTTAGTTTAAATTAGTTCCACTTCAGTCCTGCATATATAGTGCTTGTGTCTCGTAAGTCTACGGACCTCGGATTGACAAATTAAATAGTTGGGTAAGTACTAAAACAAAATTAAACAAACATAGTTTCACCCAACAAGGTTTACGGATTCTCTCTCAGCAATGGGGACAGTACCACGTTTTGCGGCTTCACTGGCGAAATAATCGCATGTCTAACTGCTCAGCGGACTGTATGCGGGGAGGGCAGCGTTTGTATCTGAGGAAGTAATGATATCTACTAGAGGCCCCAGAGCTCCGATACCACTATAGCACCAACTTATTCTTGAATACTTAATATTCATAAACATTGATTAATTGAAATCATATATATTTATTCAGATGCCAAAGATGATTTATTACAAGGTTATGGAGGTTCTTCTTTATAGGATTTGAATGCCCATGAGCCCAAAAGACACATACCTTGGGCACTGATGTCTATTCAAAACTAAATGACTTTTATCTTAATTAAATTTATTAATTTATTATTTAATTTACATATATTGGAGTTACGAATTTTAATGCATAACATTTTCTCCCTCTCTTTGCAAGAATGACCTATCCTCAAGGAGTTATTTGAGAGATCTAATGGTGAACTCAATGAACACAAAGCTATGGAAATTATGAGGCAATTTAGAAACATAACACTACTTTGAACTTCCTTCTTCTAATAGTCACAAATGTTGTAATATTTATAGGCCTAAGCATATACTTTTCCTCCTCTTGGCTCACTAATAAGGTTTTATCTTTGAGTGAACTAGAGGGAGACAAGGGGTGTCCTTTGGAGGATCATTAACTCCACTTCAATGGCATAGTGGCTTGAGATCCTTTCACTTAGTGATTTCCCATTTAATTTGACTTGTCCTTCAAACTGTTGAGATGTCACTTATATGAATCTGTGCATCTATCGAAGAAACAACCGTAGTGATCCATGCAAAATTGCCTAAGTGACTAGGAACCTTTAGTTTTTTCTTTATTTTTTATGTTATCCAACACTCACTAGTGAATTTACACAAGTCATTCTTTAGTCTTGAATGTCATGGCTGGTACATTTGAGTGCACAATTTTTCAATGATAACAAGAAGTAGGAGGATTTCATGCGATTTGAACCATGATATCCTCCTAAAAACTCTAATGAATTACCACTAGACCATAGGCCATTACATTTCTATATAATGGAGTGAATTTCTTTTGAAGAAAGTACATCAATGATTTGGATCAAGAATGGGAAGGATATGTTCTTTTAAGTAGAAGGAAGCCAAAGATTATTTTTTGATACAAGTGCCATTTCCTTCCATGCCTTGCCTCACCTACATTCTGAGGTCTTGTTTGCTTCAATCTCATCATACTCAATCTGATCCTTGAATGCTAATGGAAATCCACTGATGAATCTCTGAACTTTGTTTTTCTCATCTGATCTGTAAGGGGAGTCTTGTGAACTGTGATCCACCATTATGCTAGTAATCTATGATCCTCTTCTTCCTGAAACATACCATGTCAGATAAACCAAATACAAACATAATCAACATACCTCAATGAAGTTCAAGGGGGTTATCTCGTCTGCAAAATCACTCCAAATTAGCACGATACATGTATATACATATTCATATCAATATATCGACACCATCTCAATCATCATACCATTTACCATGCATGGTGTCACAATATGTAACACCGACTAGATACATGCTAATCATAGCCACTATAATGCATGCATAACAACCATATAGACAACTGACTTGCATGCACGACAAACACATTCTTCCCATTCAATCTAAGTATTTGAACCATGCTTTGATAACAATTTGTAACGCCCCCTCCCACATTTACTTAGTTTCACTAGCTTGTTAGGGTAAACATGAAAAGAGAGTTATTATAACATGACCCGACCTCCTGGGTTCCATCAAGGAAGTGGGGTCAAATATTGATGAACCACTGACTTCTCACAACAACCTACATAGTTATAGATCACTCAGAGGCTGAGTAACCACCCTAGGTGGCTATAACCTAATCTAGACACCATTTTCTCTAACATGGATCCCAACCACTCCCACAGCAAGCCCTTCATGCAATTGGAAGCCTCCAACCACATGCACAAGCCTACATCCATGCGGTTGCAACCTAAAATGTCAAGTTCATTACATGCAGTCCCGAATCCTGAGCCTAAATTCTAGGTTAGCGTCCAAACCACTGCCCAGAAGAATGCTAAACACTCAAACTTGAGTTAGAGACTTGACCTAACCAAGCCTAACCATGACAGGGATTTCATCAAACATATTGAGAACATGTAATCTACAGTTCATGAATGCATATATGAATATAGGGGTCTGGTACTTATCTAAGAATCATTAAGAAGGTCTAATTCTCTCTCATAATAGATATAATAACATTTGTTAGCTCATGCATTCATTAACCCTTCATCAAGAAATCAAACATATCAGGGGGCATAACTAGAACCTGTTATGAAACCATGCTTATAACCAGCATATAACTAAAATAATAATCATGATAGAATAGCCATAAAATCCACATAACAATAAGTACAAAATCCTTACCTTTAGATTACTAAATGCCAGAGTATTTAAAAGATATAGGCAATAAATTAGGTCATTTCTTAAAAAATTCAGAGGCAACTCTACAAGGAAAATATACATCCTATGCCCGAATATGTGTGGAGATGGACCTATCAGGAGCCCTTCCAAATGAGGTCATTCTAGAAGTCTATGACGAGGAATGGGTTCAAACAGTTTACTATGAACATATCCCGTTCAAATGTCACAAATGTCATGAGCATGGGCATCTATCTAGAGACTATCCTCTTAATGGAAGGGAGGAAAACCTAAATACCAACAAAGGGAAAACCCAGATAGGTTTCACCAAAATAGGAGGAAAAGGAAAAGGAGGGGGAAGGAAGACACAAAAGAACCCTATGGTGAATGATAAAACAAAAAGTTACAACAGTTTTGAGATATTAGGAGAAAAGGAAGCAGAAGTAGGGGATCAAGAGAGTATAGAAAATCAGACAGCAAGGGGGAAAGAAAAAGAGACCAGCATGGAGTTCACTTAGGAACAGAATGAACACACGACGGACCCTTTGAGTACCATGGAAATAGAAAAAGACTAGGAAATGACTCAAAGTGAAAGTGGTACAGAGGATCAAGACTTATAGGAGATCCCGGAAAGGGAGAACCTAGAGTTGGAAAAATTTCTAGAACAAGGAGGAAACCTGGGAATAAACTCCCTCCCCTAGGAGGATGTGGACAAGGTCCAACAGATATTCCTTAACAAGTCACATCAAACAGCTGCAGGAGTCAAAAGAGGACATGACAACCAGGAAAACAAAGGGACTTCCTCAATAGGAGTAATAACAGGAAAACTAACAAAGTATCCAGGCAAGAGTAGGGGAAGAAAAAGACAGAAAGAACTACTACTAGAGTGTGGAAAACTCATGATTGACTCAAGAAGAAGAAAGACATTTCCAGTTACTCCTTTAAAACCCCTCCTCAATGAAAATCACAACCTGGAACATTAGAGGACTAGGGAGCAGAAGAAAATAGAGAAATCTAGGTAAAAGGATCAGAGAGGAAAAACCTGACATAGTATTCATACAGGAAAAGAAATGCTCAATGGAGAGGATCCGTGAAAAACATAGCAAATGGGTAAATAGATATGAATACCTTGAAGTTAAGGCAAATAAATATGCAGTGGCATTCTCACTATATGGGATCCGCAGAAATTTGGTGTGATTGATGCAGAGGCATCCAGACATCACCTTTCCCTGATTTTCCAACCAGTGGGTGACAGACAATGTTACATGATCACCAATGTCTATGGTCCACAGCCAATGGAGGACAAAATTTGACTGGAGGATATGAAGAAGAGATGCCCAGATCTACCCTGGATTCTTGGAGGTGATTTTAACATAACAAAATCACTCATGGAGAAGAAAGGAGGAACTAGAATACTTGGTAGAGACTCAGTTGCCTTCCAGAACTTCATCACCAATATGAAATTGGTTGATATGGAAACAAGCAATGGAATCTTCACCTAGAATAACAAAAGAGGGGGGCCTACCTAGGTGGCCTCAAAATTGGACAGATTTATGGTTTCAGAGGAACTTCTTCTCAGGGGAAGCAACATTACTGCACTCATATTGCCTTTTGGGGATTCAGATCACTGGCATGTCCAATTGGAAGCTTCCCTTTTTGGCAAACCAAGGAACAACCCCTTCAAGTTTGAGAACACTTGGCTCATGCATCCATATTTCCTCACAGACATTGAAAAATGGTGGAAGGAAGAGCTTCACCTTCAAGGTACAAATATGTTCCTTCTATACTGCAAGCTCAAACACATTAAAGGCAAACTCAAAGAGTGGAATAAAAAGGAATTTGGTAACATCTTCAAAGCTAAAGGAGATGTGGAAAAGAAACTAAAGGAAATAAATCAGATTCTTATTACAGAAGGCTATACGGATGAAAGGAAAGAGATGGCAGAGTCACTCCAGCAGGAGTGGGACAGCAAATGTCTTAAGAGGAAATATTCTGGAGACAAAAATCTAGAGTTCAATGGATTAAAAAAGGGGAGAGAAACATCAAATTCTCTCACAGATCCACCATAGCTTACAGAAACAATAATATAGTTGTGAAACTTACAGATTAGCAAGGAATAGAGAGAAACACTCATGAAGAGATGGAGAAGGTTCTACTCCGACATTTTCAGAAAATCGTTGAGGAAACCTCGGAAGACAGATACCAGTTTACGAAAATATTTACTCAACACGTCCTTAAATTGGTTACCAAAGAAGATAATTTCAATCTCAATAGACCAGTAACAGAGGAAGAAATTGAGGAAGTTGTGAAAGAGATGCAAAATGGGAAAGCACCAAGCCCGGATGGCTTTAATGTGGACTTTTTCAAAGCTTGTTGGAGGATAGTGAAACAGGATATCCTCGAGGTAGTGGAAGACTCTCGGAGATTTAAGAAAGTCTTAAAGGCGCTCAATGAATCTTTCATAGCCTTAATCCCCAAACAGGAAAAGGCAACCTCTCCAGATATACAAAATTATATCCAAAGTCATTTCCAACCGTCTCAAACCTCTCCTCCCAACCCTAGTGTCAGAGGAGAAAACAGGCTATGTGGAAGGAAGACAAATTCTAGATAATATAATTCAAGCACATGAAATGGTTCATTCACTCATTACCAACAAATAGGCAGGAATGGATGAGATCTGCGCGCTCTGGCGATCCCGCGCCCTGCTGCGCCTCTGAACTGACCCCTCTGCGTGCCTGCGCCTGGCAGCGCTGCTGCTAGGCTGCATCCTCCCTCTGCTACCTCCCTTTACGCCTGGGGCCTCCTGCCCTCTCTTTCCTCTGGGCCTTCTGCCCTCCCCCCCTCTGGTCCTCCGCTGGAGTGCCTTCTACGCTGTTGTCCTAGCCCGCAATGGATCCTCCCTTTCAGGATCAGGAAGATCTGGAGAATTCTTTTGCTTCGCTCATCCCAGAGAACGCCTCGGAGAAAATCCGTCCTACAGCTTCAAAGTTTATAAAAAAACTTGATGAAATTCCGGAAGTCTCGCTCCCCCCAGCCCTACCGAGGAGAGCTGTTGTTGCCTTAGCAGAACGTGGCTTGGTAGTCCAGTTCACGGGACTATGGCCTTCTCCCCGCACAGTCCAACGTTGGGTAGAAAGGAACTGGAACTCGATGGTCCAAGGAAAGATAGCAATAAGGTTCTGTGGGAGGGGGTTTTTCACCTTCCTCTTCGAATCAGTGGAGGATCGTAATCTTATCTTCAGAAATGGCCCTTACTTTATGGATACCAGAGGCCTTTACCTCAACAGATGGACCCCCGACTTCGATCCTGAGATGGATGTTCCCAACGATGTCCCTATTTGGGTTCGCCTTCCCCATCTGCCTCTACACTGCTGGGGAGATGAATCAGTGAAAGCCATCGGGAACGCTATGGGGAAATACATTGACAGATCAGAACCAAAGGAGAACATGCACGCATGTGCACGGATATGTGTAGAAGTTGATCTGGGAAAAGGGTTACCGGAAGCAATCAAACTTAAAGTCGACCAGTGGACGCACATACAGCAAGTGGACTACGAGCAGCTGCCTTTCAAGTGCAAGGTATGTCATGAATATGGGCATTTTGCTAATAGATGCAGTAAATCTAAATCAATAGA